>CATIWO010021298.1:0-27313 GCA_949673435.1 Macaranga tanarius | reverse complement strand
CACTTGGATAAATTTTTAAATTTATGATGGTTGTTATATATATATATATATATATAACAACCATCATAAATTTAAAAATTTATCCAAGTGAATATATAACAACCATCATAAATTTAAAAATTTATCCAAGTGAATTTAGTGTATAAGACATACACACTTAATAAAGACTTAACTTTTTTCACATTTTAAAGTTAAATATTATAACGGATTTAAAAATAAATATTTATAAAATAAGTAACGATTAATGTTTTTATTATTGTGTCACTACTTTTATTTAATTTTAAATAAATAATTATTTGTATCAAAATTAATAAAATTGATTAAATTAAAATATTTTATCAAATTTAAAAATTTGAATAAAAAAGATTTCAAATGTTCAGATTTTTTGTATCAATATACCATTATAACCATTATAAGTTTAACAATTGCAAAAGGTAAAATTGACTTTCTATAAGGTGATACATCATTATTTTTATTTAATGTTAATCAAATATTTACTAAATCATGATATTTTTACTAAAATTAAAAGATTTGGATAAATTTGTAAAAGGTAGTAAATGTTTAAATTGTTTACACCAATAAGCCTATCTAATAATTATATATAATTAATACCAAATAGATAAAAAAAAAAAATTGGGATTAATTATTTACTTGATCTCCTCCTAATCTCGTTGCCTCAAAGTCATAGGATACTTACAAAATTGACAATTTTTTCTGTAATAATTAATAGCTCAAGCAACTCAGTATTGTCTAATTTGGTCATTTTTCTATATATTTATGTTTAATATAAAGAGTGGGATATTTTAAAATTAAATTTTTATATTCACTAATAATAAAAAAAAATTATTACAATTTACGATGAATAATATAGTATAGTTCATAAATTTTTATCCGTAAATTTTACTAGCTTTAAATTACTCAAATTTGTCAGACAGAGTATATGATATAAAACTAGTTGATAGATGTGTATATACGCGCGTTATAATTTAATATTATTATAATTATTTTATTTTTATTGATTATAGGATATTTTAATATATTAACAAATAATAAAAATGATATATATATATATATATATATATATTATCTGTTTTTGTGAATGATATATGTTTGTGTATCGACACTTTAAATTTTATGATAAATTTAGCTTAAATTTTGATTGTTAATATTTTACTCAACAAAATTAAAATATGATAAATTTAAAAAACTGAAAAATAAAGTATCACAAAACTACAATTAAAAATAAAATAATATTAAAGTACTTACTCATTTTTTCTAAAAAAAATATATAAAGATACGTTCTAACAAAATTATACATGAACTCTCTCTCTCTCTTTCTATATATATATATATATATATATATATAGGGTGAAAATTTTTGCACTCCATCTATTTATTTCTACACTTCATATTTACTTTTTTAAAATTATAAATTACATAATTATCTTTTATTTGAAATGTTTATTGTTTTCACTAATTATCATTCCTTATATATATATATATATATATATATATATATATATATATATTATCTGTGTTTGTGAATGATATATGTTTGTGTATCGACACTTTAAATTTTATGGTAAATTTAGCTTAAATTTTGATTGTTAATATTTTACTCAACAAAATTAAAATATGATAAATTTAAAAAACTGAAAAATATAGTATCACAAAACTACAATTAAAAATAAAATAATATTAAAGTACTTACTCATTTTTTCTAAAAAAACAATATAAAGATACGTTCTAACAAAATTATACATGAACTCTCTCTCTCTTTCTATATATATATATATATATATATATATATATATATATATATATAGGGTGGAAATTTTTGCACTCCATCTATTTATTTCTACACTCCATATTTACTTTTTTAAAATTATAAATTACACAATTATCTTTTATTTGAAATGTTTATTATTTTCACTAATTATCATTCCTAAACTAGCATCTTTTTAAATTTGTTTTTTCAAATTCACTATTTGATGTTTAATATTATAAACCTACTTGTACTTGAACTTACATTTTCTTTTTGCATTAAAAAATTTAGCATAGTCAACTATTTTTTTAAAACTATTAATTTACCTTTTTACTTGTCTAAATCATTATAAAATTTACACCAATTACAAAAAAAAAAAAAATCTTTTACTTTTTATTAACAGTTTTTTAAATATCATATGCACATTATTTTATTTTTATTTTTTTATCATAATTTTTAAAACGATAATATAAAATCAAAGTACATTATTAAACAAATCATTATAAAAATTTAAAAACAATTCATTATATAAAAATTGTTGTAATTTTAATTTTAATGACAAGTGTTATAACATATTAATAGTAAAAAAAATATAAATTTTCTATTTTCTATTTATAAAGTATATTTTTTATAATTTAATTTAGTTAGAGCATGTGTAGGAGAGAATTTTCTAAATTACATAAGGTTAATTTTAGTTCTATTCGTTGAACTTATGAATTTTTTTTATATGATAAATTATTGTTAAATTTTTATAATTGATATTTTTAATCACATAATTTAATTTTTTATATTATTTTGTTAAATAATGATAGAAAATTAAAAAAATAAAATTATGTACGTATGATATTAAAACTCTTTATATAAAAAAAAACTTATATATACACATATGATATTAAAAAAATTGTTCATAAAAATAAAAGATTTGTTATTTTTTTTAAATTGATGTAAATTTTACAATAATTTAGATAATTTTAAATCTTTTAACTGAAAAAAAAAAACTCAATTACAAGTAGTTTAAAATCTTAAATATCAAACAATCAATTTTGATGAAAAAAAGAAGAGTAGTTTAGCAATTATAATTAATAGACAATTTTTTTATACAAAAGAATAGAGATTTATAAGAAAGAATAATTATATAATTTTTAATTTCAAAAAATAAAAAAAGGAGTGTAAAAATAAATGGGTGGAGTGCAAAAATCCTCACCCATATATATATATCATAAGAAAGAAAGTTTATGTACAAAAAATTATAATTATAAACTCAAAATATTTCTAACTCTAAAATTTGCACAACTCATAAATCTTAAAATAACAAAGTTGAAAAATATGAGGAGAAAAAGAAGAGTTAAAATATATTAAAAATGAGAGCCATGTACTATAAGTACAATTGAAAAATTTAAATCTTGAAAAATATAAATATAAATATCATTACTTTTAAATAATGTACATAACTAATTGAAATTTTATTTAAAAATTTAGTATCTTTATAATTAATTAGGTACTTATTACTATAATTAATTTTAGTATCATGTAATTAATTAGTAACTTATTATTTAATTTATTTTTTAATTTTTAATTGATAACCAATTCAATCTTATAGGCTATATTTATATTTTTTAATTTATAATTAATTTATCACTTATTGTTGCAACTAATTTGAATCTTATATTAATTAATAATGTATTATCTAATTGATCCTTTATTATTAAACAAAACACTTTAATTTGGTAGGTTATATTTATATTATTTTAATTTATAATTAATTAAACACTTATAATTGTAATTAATTTTAATTTATATCATAATTAGATACTTTGTCGGGTCCGTGCCCAAATATTTAATATTATATTTGGATAGGACTAAATTATATAGAAAATAAGTTTGATTGAAGGACTTAATTGAAAATAATTAAGTTCAGAAACTAAAAAGTAGTTTGGCGTTAACCGTCCAAACTAACGAATAAAAAAAAAAAAAGAACAATAATTATGGAGGTGTGTGGAGCTCACAGACGATGGAGAGGATGACTCACCCTCCATCCTCTGCAAGCTAAAGTGGGTAGGAAGGCTTTGGTACCAATTTTAGTACCAAAGCAATTGATAGAGTAAAAAAACAAAGAGAAAGGAACGAGGCTTCATCTGTCCTTCGGTGAGTAACGCAGGAGTTAGAATTGAGAGGGAGGAACCAACGACATAGATGAGTGGACTTTCCTTTTAAAACCTTACGTTTTATTTTTGTTGAATTGGTGATTTGGTTGAGGTTTTGATTGTTTGATTGAAATTGAATTTTGTTCGGCTTTAGTTTAAATTCAAATTTGTGAATATTGTACAGAGTGAAAGGATGATGCCTCTGTGCAAAGAGACGGCGCCTCTTCAATTTAAAAATTTTAGGCGATGCCTCTGTAAGGCGTCAGAGGCATCAGCAGCGCCTCTGTAGGGTAAGGGCGGTGATTAGGGGTGTTCACGCCCTCCGAGTTGGCCGAACCAAAAATCGAACCTACACTTTTCGGTTCAGTTTTCATTTTTAAGATTTTTTAATTTTTTGAACCAAACCGAACCGAAATCTAGTTCGGTTCGGTTTTATATAAAAAAAATGTCACTTAACCGAGATAACCGAAATAACCGATTTTTTATTTCTTTATTTTTCTAAATATTTTGTTAAAAATATATACAAATTTGATATAAAAATATAAAAATAATCAATATCTATAAAATTTTTGGTTTGGTTCAGCCGGTTTGGTTTTTTACCCAAAAATTTCGGTTTGGTTTGGTTTTGGACCAAATCCGGTTCGGTTCTGATTTCTTGAAATTCAGTTATTTTGGTTCGGTAAAAAAAAGCCAAAAACCGACCGAACCGATCAATGAACACCCCTAGCGACGCTTCTATGGTGAAAAGGCGGCACCTCTTTATTTCAAATGGCCAAGGGCAGTGCCTTTATGGTTTTTGGTGGGAAACCTTGTACTGAACTGAATTTGAAATCATTCCCTTACCAAGAATAACTTTAAAGTACCCTGTATGGCTGAGATTAAGATTTATTTGAGAAATTTTGTTTAACTAGAACTACATTTCACTTGTGAGATGCTTATGAAAAATTATATATTAAAAGGTTGCAGTAAAACCGTGCCCGGGGTACGGCAGGGTTCAATGAGTTGTAAAACTGTGTCCGGGACATAACGACTCATGTTATTTTCTGTATCTGAGATAGAGTGATATAAACTTGTGAAAACCTTTGGGGCTACTTTGTGTGATTTACGATACTGGTATGCATACCTGGCCTGAACCTTCAATGTGCTGATTGGTATCCACCACATTGACAACAATCTGATTATATATTGTTTCAATGAGTCAAATATGATTTGATTTATATGATTTGAATATCTATTGTTTGACTAGTTGGTTTACAGTTATTATTTAACTGTTTATATTAATTGGTTTTAAATTATTTTTGTTATCATTTGAAATGTTATTTATTTAATTATCAGGAGTGTTTTGTTTAGTTCACTCACTGAGTGTTTCACATAGAAATACTCACCACTTCCTTTTGTAAAATTATTTTCTTTTCAGCCTAGCTGCTTGTACATACATGTATAGTGTAATAATGGTGATCCTATGGGTAACCCAATCCCTGGACATCTATGGTGATGAGATAATGATCCTATATCATATACGACATGACTCTGATGCCGAGTTATCTTTTTGGGTAGAGATAGATCCCATAGCAGTCGAGTACCGAACTCATAAGATTAGGAACGACTTCTCTAATGGATGTCTGACAGTTATCTATGTCTCTTACGAGACATAAACAGGAGTGTGAGTGTCTCTAACTTGGACCTAGCTTCTGCAGTTCTACTGGACACCTACTTTTTACTAGATGAGGATTGAGAGTTAGGATTGTTGCTGCTATTTTTGGGTATATATAAGGGTAGCTCATCCTAGGGTAGTTGGACTACCTTGTTTTAGGGTTGATGATAGGGCTTTTTTTATCTTTTTGGTGTATTATGTTTATATATTTGATAGCCCTTTTCCCCTAGTTTTCCCCTCAAAGCTTAACAGTGATTGTGTACATTATGTTTTTTTCAATATTAGTGTTTCGTCGATGAGATTATATATATCCTCGTCATCTATGTTATCAATGATTGGTGGATGTTATGTAAGTTTTTGGTATTGTTATTGTAAAACAAACAAAGTTATCAGATAAACCAATAATCTCAATAGATAGGTTTAAGGCATAATTTAAGTTTCATAATTATTATTAACCCTGCCCTATAAACCAGTCAATCTGGATAGTATTGAGTAACTCTGACTTAGAAGTGGTACCTTTCCACACTGTTACTCTGTGCTAGACAGTCTAAGTCATGTGCCTGTCTGATGTGGGTATCGGTGGGGAGGGGTGTCACAATTTTTAGTATCAGAGCCTAGGTTTTGAAAGTTTAGATTATAAGGTTAGGAACATTATTGATTTTAAAACCTAGACTGTAGAAATTATATTATTAATAACTTTTGAAGCTTAGGCTATAAAATTTAAGATTTGAAAGAAATTTATGTGATGAATGGATAGTGACAATTGATGATATGGTATTTGATGATTATAAGTATTGAGTGAATTGATCTTGAATTGTAAGAGATTAAGTGATGGCAAGAACTAAAGGAGGTGGTTTAGGTACTCAAGGTAGACCTAGAGGTAGACCGAGAGGCCGAGGTGCCCAGGCAGATAGAATGGATATAGCGGAAAGGGTAGAAAATACGAATAAAAGTGAAAATGTGCCACAGAATAGATCCCCATCAAAAGCCTTTATTAGCAACGAAAGGAGTGATGGGTGTGCATATAGTACAGAGAGTGGGCAGGGTGGTTCGATGTTGAGAGTGACGGTGCTAAAATTCAATGTACCAAGGTGAGCACGTAATGGTCAACCACCACAGCTAGTGCGTGGAAATGAAGCTAACCTAGTGCCATAAATGATGTATATGAATGTTGTAAAATTAGCACGAACTATGGCCATGACAATGGCAGAAAGAGAGAGAGAAAAATACAAAAGGCCAGGAGACATAATTGAACACGCGAGGAAGTGTGGAGCATATGATTTCTACGGTACCTTAGATCTAAGTCAAGCTGACAAATGGATCAAGACCGTAGAAAAGGCCTTTATGACCTTACAACTGAGCAATGAGGAAAAGATGAGCAATATTTATGGATTAATATTTGACAAAGCCGATGATTGGCTAACCTAAATTTGGAATCTCTACGAAGAAGCCTTGAATTAGCAGGTGTTTCAGGAAGAGTTCTGTAGAGAATACCTGACAGAGAATTATTGAAAAGAGAAGTTGGCTATATTCATCAATCTGGTGCAAGGATTGATAACAGTGAGAGAGTATATTGACAAGTTTAAAGACTTATAAAAATACGCCAAGGATATTTAGCCTACCGAAGAAAGGAAAAGTGAAAAGTTTTGAGAGGGTTTGCATATATCCTTAAGGGGGAAACTGAACTTATACGCTAGGACTATATTTTGGGGATGGGTTGAGAAAGCAATAGATTAAGAGAATCTGGGTAAAGAATTTGAAACTTCAACCCATGTCAGATGAAATCAACAGCCCAAGTCTTCTTGACAATCTTGGAGGTGGAATAAGTACCAGTGACCAAGATTTTCCCCATACTCTAGGGGTAATGTGAGAACGGGAGATGGAAATAGACCTCAGGGAAGTTAGGCGTCGGTTAGACAACCGACGAGACCATCAGGATAAATAGGTACTGGATATGGTACACAGGGAAAAGACACAATACCCTGGTGTAATGTATATAGGAAGAATCATACGGGAAGGTGTGGTCGACTGGAGGTTAGATATTTTCAGTGTAACGAGATCGAATATTACGCCAAAAACTGCATGAAAGCACCACCTGGAGAACCGTCAGTATAGACATCATATGCTCCTTGTAGTGAGTGAGGTGGAAGATCAACCAGGGCAGGATGACCTGCAAATAGGGGTGAGCAAATGTCAGTTCGGTTTAAAAATGTCTAAAACTGAATTGAACCGAACCTATATCGGTTCGGTTTGGTTTCAAAATATGGTTATTTTTTCTTTTTTGACTTTCTTTTCACCTTTTTTATTTTAAAATTATTTTATTTATGTAATTTTACAATATTATAATAAGATTTATAAGATATATTAATGTTAATTTTTTATATTTATTAATTTTTTTAAAAATTAAATAAACCGATTCTCTAAAATATATTTAAATATTTTTTGTTAGAATTGTTTTGGTAGTAAATAATTTTATTAAGAGTTTTATGTATTTAGAAACTTATATTATTAATAAAATTTAAAATATTAGTAATAAACTAATCAAACCGAACTATAAATATATATAAAATTTTAGAATACACTAGAGTTCGGTTCAGTTCAGTTTTATGTAGTTTTTTACTCTAAAAACTGAACCGAACTGAATATATTTTTGTTTGGTTCAGTTTAAACTGAATTAATATTTTATTTCTAAAAACTGAACCGAACCGACTAGTTTGGTTCGGTTTGGTTTTCGGTTATTTTTGCTCACCCCTACCTGCAAACACAACTAGAGAAAGAAATGAAGCAACAAAACCCCAATGAAACTAACCATGAGAGCCGAGTGCTGTAGCTAGAGATGTGCAGCAGGCAAGGGTCTATGCTGTCACTGAGAAGGATGCAGAGAGGTCTCTAGATGTGATAGCAGGCAAAGCTCATATCAATGGTAAGTTAGCACGGATACTCCTTGACCCTGGTGCTACATTTTCATTCATATCGTCAACTTTTATGATGCATGATAGACTTAAGATAGATGATTTGAATGAACCTGTGATAGTAAGCATGCCTATGGGTATGAGTGTAGTATGCAAGAATGTGTGTAAAAATATTTTGGTAGAAATTGATGGGGGTAAAATGAAATGGGATTTCATACCCTTGTATCTTAATGAATTTGATACTATACTCGGGATTGATGGATTGAGCCATTACTGAGCTAATGTGAATTACTTTGCTAAGCAAGTAGAATTAGAGGGAGAAGGTGGAAGGAAGTTAGTGTTTGTTGGAGGAGAGAGGAAGACTCCTATCAAGATAATCTCGATGATGAAAGTTGAGACTCAGTGATAGAAGAACGAAAGGAAGGTGGGAAATTAAAAGAATTACCGATAGTGAACGAGCTTGAGGATGTGTTTCCTGAAGATTTGCTAGGACTACCACTAGAGAATGAGATTGAGTTTGAAATCGAACTTATACCTGGAACAACTCCTATATAGCAAATGCCATATAAGATGGCTCCAGCAGAGTTGAAGGAACTGAAGATGTAATTGCAGGAACTATTAGATAAGAGATTTATCCGACCGAGCTTTTCACCTTAGGGCGCATCCGTATTATTCATGAAGAAGAAGGATGGATCTCTTCGGCTGTATATAGATTATAGACAGTTGAATAAGGTCACCATCCGTAATAAATATCCTTTGCCCAGGATAGAGGACTTATTTGATCAATTGCAAAGAGCGAAAGTATTTTTGAAGATCGACTTGCACTCTGGTTATTACCGGTTAAGGATTAAGGAATCTGATGTGTCAAAGACTTCCTTTAGAACAAGATATGGGCACTACGAATTTTTAGGGATACCGTTTGGACTCATGAATGCACCAGTTGCATTTATGGACCTGATGAATTACACATTTAAACTGTATTTGGACAAATTCATGATCGTGTTTATTAATGACATATTAGTATACTCGAAGTCTAGAGAGGAGCATGAGGAACATCTGAAGGTGATATTGGAGATTCTGAGAACTAAACAGCTATACGTGAAGTTTAGTAAATGTGAATTCTTGTTGGATAAGGTTATGTTTCTTGGACATGTAATATCGGCTGAAGAAGTGTACGTGGACCCCAGTAAGATCATAGCAATTATTAATTGGGAGCTACTAAGAAATATAATGGAGATACCAAGCTTTTTAGGGTTGGCAGGTTATTAGTGAAGATTTGTACAAGATTTTTCTATAATTGCATCATCATTGATGAAATTGTTGAGGAAGAATATGAGGTTCGAATTACCAATAAAGCTTCAAAACTTTAAAGGAGAAATTTATCACTGCACCAGTATTGATATTGCCAGTAAAAGGAGGTCATTGCATGGTGTACAGTGACTTTTCGAAGCAAGGACTTGATTGTGTGTTGATGCAAAATAGAAGAGTTATAGCGTATGCATCAAGGCAATTAAGGCCACATGAGTAGAACTATCCTACACATGACCTAGAATTGGCAGTAGTGGTATTTGCGCTGAAGATATTGAGGCACTACCTGTATAGAGTCACTTGTCAAATATTTACGAATCACAAGAGCTTGAAGTATATTTTGACTCAAAAGAAGTTAAATTTGAGACAAAGACATTGGTTGGAGTTGTCAAAGGATTACAACTGTACGATAGAATATCACCCAGAAAAGGCTAATATGGTCACGGATGCGCTGAGCTGGAAATCAGGTGGCAGTTTATACCAAATCTGCATGGTTAGAATGCCACTGTTGATTGAATTAAGGAAGATAAATGCTGATTTTGGGATAGATTCCTCCAGTGGAGTGTTAGCTACCTTGAAGGTAAGATCGATTTTAATAGAGAAAATTGAAGTAGCACAACAAGTGGATGAGGAAGCAAAAAAGCTGTGTAAGGATACTAAAGATGAAAAAGTGAAAGACTAAAATCGCAAAGAGGAAGGAATTTTGAAGTTTGGGAATATACTGTATGTGCCAAATGTAGAAGAATTAAAATGAAAAATAATAGAAGAGGCATATTATTCAGTGTATGCTATGCATCCAGGAAGTATGAAGATGTATATAACGCTGAAGGAAAGTTATTGGTGGAAAAGGATGAAAGGTGATGTGGCAGAATTTGCATCCAAGTGTTTAATGTGTCAGCAGGTAAAGGCTGAACACAAGCATCCTGTAGGATTACTACAATCCTTACCGATTCCTGAATGGAAATGGGAGCATATCACAATAGATTTTATGGTAGGACTACCAAGGACCCAAAAGGGATACGATGTTATTTGGGTGATTGCAGATCGATTAACGAAATCGGCATACTTCTTACCAATCATGACTAGCTACAATTTAAACAAGCTAGCATAATTATATGTAAAGGAGATCGTGAGATTGCATGGAGCTCCAGTTTTGATCGTGTTAGATCGAGATCCAAGATTTACTTCATGATTTTGGCCCAGTCTGCAAGAAGCGTTGGGCACTAAACTAAATTTTAGTACAACTTTTCATCCTCAAACGGACGGCTAATCTGAACATACCATCTAAATTTTAGAAAATATGCTTAGAGCAAATGCATTAGATTTTGGAGGTAATTGGGATAAACAAGTGTCATTGATGGAATTTGTTTATTATAATAGCTATCAGAGTAGCATTGATATAGTACTATTTGAAGTGCTCTATAGGAGGAAGTGTAGAACTCCCATTTATTGGAAGGAAGCTGGAGAGAGAAAGTTATTTGGACCGGAGTTGGTACAGATGACCACGAAAAACCTTCGTAAAGTTTAAGAAAACCTAAAAACGGCTCATGATAGGCAGAGAAGTTATGCTAATTTAAAATGAGCCGACATCGAATATAATATAGAAGAGAAGGTATTTCTGAAGATATCTCCGTGGAAAGGTGTTTTGAGATTTGGCAAGCACGACAAGCTAAGCCTATGATTCATAGAACCGTACAAGGTGATTAAGCGTGTTGGTCTTATCGACTGGCTTTGCTCTTAAATTTATCTAGAATCCATGACATTTTCCACGTGCCGATACTGGGAAGGTACAGAAGTGATCCTTCGTATATACTACGAGAATAATCAGTGGAGGTAAAAGAAAATTTGAGCTGTGAAGAAGAGCCGATAATAATTATAGCAAATGTAACTTTTATATTATTTTAATATGTACTTGATCATAATGATATTGTTAATTAAAAAAAATAAAAAATAAAAAAAGCTTATAAATAACACAATGTAGAAAAAGATTTAAAAAAAGTTGTAATATAAGAAAGAGAATAGTTACTCTATGGATTAGTTTTACCATGAACCATTCTATATATTGTTTTAAGAGTTATTGGAGTTAAAAATTACAATATTTTTGACTTATTGTATATTTATACCGAACTTTAAAAGTTAGTAAAAGTAGTACAATTTGACATTTTGTTTACAATTATAGCATAATTTTAATTTGGTCAAAATTAAAAATTAAAATGTATATGTGGAAACTTACCTTCAATTAAGTGGAACCTGCTACCACATTTTATCTATATAAATTTTTTTCATATAAAATGTTGTCTAGAAAATTAAATTATTTTATGTGGTTTGACTATAACATTTGAAAAATATTTTTTAAATAGTGTTTATTTATTATCTACCATTAATTAACATGGACAAAATAATATTAGTTGGATTTGAGTTCGTCCACCTTACTTTTCACATATGCATTTCAATTTTTAATTTTGACCAAATTAAAATTATACTATAATTACAAACAAAAAGTCACATTGTGCTACTTTTGTCAAATTTTAAAATTTGGTATAACTTTATAATAAGTCAAAAACATTGTAATTTTTGCCACCAATAAACCTTGTTTTAACTGATGCATATATATGTGTGTGTATATATATATATATTGTAAATTTTATCACGAATCATCCTTATTATGTAAACATACTAGTTCGACGTAGGTATCGGTGGGGAGGGGTGTCACACACTTATTATATCTAATTAATTTTTTAATTCCTAATTAAATACCATTTTTTATATGTTACTTTTATATTATTTTAATCTGTACTTGATCATAATGAAATTGTTAATTAAAAAAATAAATAGCTTATAAATAACACAATGTAGAAAAAGATTAAAAAAAGTTGTAATATAAGAAAGAGAATAGTTACTCTATGGATTAGTTTTACCATGGCCATTCTATATATTGTTTTAAGAGTTATTGGTGTTAAAAATCACAATATTTTTGACTTGTTGTATATTTATACCGAACTTTAAAAGTTAGTAAAAGTAGTACAATTTGACATTTTGTTTGCAATTATAGCATAATTTTAATTTGGTCAAAATTTAAAAGTAAAATGTATATGTGGAAACTTACCTTCAATTAAGTGGAACCTGCTACCACGTTTTATCTATATAAATTTTTTTCATATAAAATATTGTCTAAAAAATTAAATTATTTTATGTGGTTTGACTATAACATTTGAAACATATTTTCTAAATAGTGTTTATTTATTATCTACCATTAATTAATATGGTAAAAACAATATTAGTTAGATTTGAGTTAGTCCATCTTACTTTTCACATGTACATATGCATTTCAATTTTTAATTTTGACCAAATTGAAATTATACTATAATTATAAACAAAAAGTCACATTGTGCTACTTTTGCCAATTTTTAAAATTTGGTATAAATTTGTAACAAGTCAAAAATATTGTAATTTTTGCCACCGATTAACCTTGTTTTAACTTATATATATATATATTTTAAATTTTATCACGAATCATCCTTATTAGTATATAATAGAGAAATTAAAAAAAAAAAGAAACATTTCAAAAAAAAAAAAGAATTTGAAACCAAAAAAATTAGTATACTATTATAATTGAAATTTTATTTTAATAGAAAGATATTGCCATGAAAATAGGAGTTTACCTTATAAGGTTAGATGATGGATAAAAAGGAATGTCAATTTGTATGATAAATAGAAATTAACGGAAAATAAAAAAAGGTCAAATATTTCAAATAAAAATAAGGCAAAATAGAATTATTTTATTAGAATATCATTAAAATTAAAATTTTATTTTATAAACGAAAATACTACCAAGAGTAGAGTTTACCTTATGGATAAACATGATGATGCAAAAAGGAGAGAAACTGTGAACAAATCAACAAAAACAAAAATAAAATTCAAATATCTAAAATATTAATTATAAAATTCAAGCCAAAGAACTCCAAAATAGAATCAATATATTAAAATACCATTGAAATTAAAAATTTTATATTAGTAACGAAAAATTACTATCAAAAGATGAATTTACGTTTAATAATAGAGATCAAAAAGAAAAGGAATTGTTCTTTACTTGCTTGCCACAAATAGATTGTTTAAAAGAAAACTTCAAATTAAGTTAAAACTCTTTCATTCAAATAGAGTGTTTAAAGTTACTTGTTTAAGGATACTTTTTTTTTTTCAACAATTGGGAAAGAAATAACTCAAATTTATACGAAGCATGGTTATTACTTTAAATATCAAATTTGGTTAAAACTTTCTCATTTTATAACATTTGAAAAGTATCATTAATAAATATATGAAATGATTAAAAGAATACGATTAAAAGACATTTTATAACTTTATTGATTATATTATTTAATTTATACAATAAACTATTTAATATAAAGGCAACTATAAGATATTTTGTAACTTATTCACTTACATTATGTAACTTATATAATTTACTATTCAATTAATAGCAGAGATATGAAAACTTGATATTATAACTTGAAAGCACCACAGTAAAAAATAATTTTAAAAAATAGGCATCCATATGGGAGAGATAAATTAATAATATATCTTAGTTTTAATATTGAATATAAATTTAAATTTATAGCTGCTCATTTATAAAATTAATTTACATTTAATTTAAAATATTTTATATAATTATATAATTTATAATACTTAAGTGATGTGACCTCTTTCTTAATAAATACAAAACCTCATTAAACAACTAATCTGGCCCCATTAATCCAACCATGTAACTAATATAGTCCAACGCTACTAGATTATAGAACTGCCCATGTGGTCGTTGAAGAAAAATTAATGGAGCAATTATTAAGCAATAAAGTCTCCCAAGATGAAATTCAAACCAATCATTTTTGAAATGCCATATTCAAATAGAAAAGGTGGAAGAGGCTTCCAACTTGTATAATTTTTAATTTGCTTCTTCTTCATATCAAAAGATGAATAGATTTTTTTTACAAAAAATAAAAACGGAATTTGATTATTTTTTATTTAATTTAGCTATTAGTTATAGAAAATACATACACAAGGATCAGAAGTAAAACAAAATTTTTTATAAAATTATAATAATTTTATAAAAGCGTGTTAATTCATATAATTCGTGCACACACACTTCACAACTGATGTGGAATACAGAAAGACATGCTCACTCTTTCATTTCCCTGAATGGGAGACATCACACCCTATAAAATTTATTTTTTTCGAATTAGTTATAAAAAATACACGCACGTAAGGGTCAAAGACATGACACACTACTTCATAAAAACCATGGAAGGATCTTTTTTTTTTTTTAAATTTATTTATTAAATATAAAACTAATATATATATATAATTTAAAAAATAGATATTTAAATCACAACATTTTGGACTTTTCTGAAAAAAAAATATAATTTTTGATTTTTGAAATAATGTGTTTTCAAAAGGACACAAAGTACAATATTACATTTACAAAATATAAAACTAATTTTTTTTTATAAAAAATAACTTTAGATATTTTTCAATTATATTTATAGAGCATTCATAAATAGCATACTAATTCCTTAATTTTTAAATGTATATGATTGCATAAATCATTTGATCTAGATCTACACGCCAAACTAGGGGTCAAGGAGTCTTAATAAGATTCAAAGAATGTGCATTAAGAAACCTTAATAAGGTTAGAGAACCTGAAATGGACTTTAAAAAATCCTAATATGACTCGAAGTCTTGATATAAATGTTAAAGAAAGTCTCAATAAGGCACACAATAACCCAAGAAACAATAGAATGCTCAAGTGTGCAACAAGACATGGACGTAGGTTGGACATAAAATCTGATGTAAGCTCAAACATAATTTTGTCATATAGTTCAATTAGGATTTATCAGGTGCCGTAATAGAGGGGGTTTACACCTTAAGAAAACTCATTTCTTTAGTTATTGAGAAGTCTAACTTGAGTATCAGATCAGTGAATTAAAAATTTCATATTCATTATAGCCGGACACTGCGTTTATCACCATTGACAAACTTTCTAAAATTTGAATTATAAACTAAACTTTTCTCTAACTTTCTCAATCCATTCTCATATCTTCAATTTATATTATACGAAATGACAATTAAAAAAGGGAAATAGAGATAAATTTTAGCGACGAATCACAATTCGTCGCTAATTTGTGATGGATTCATATTTCCAATGTAAACGTTTTTAGGCAAAAAAAAATCTAAAATTTAGTGATAGATTAGTGACATCTAAGTCCATCATTGAATTTTAGGATAAATCAATACCCCTCTTATTTTCAGTAGGTTTTAACTTTTTTTTAAAAAATTTCTTCTCCTTTTGTTCGCTGCCGCCATTGTCTTCCACTTGCTCACTATCATCACCCCCTCCCTCTACGAGCGCCGTCTTTGCTCCCCTTTGTCCATCGCCATTCGAAGACTATCCTCACTCCCCTCTATTAGTCACCGATGTTGAGCCGCCACCACCAACACCGGCTCTCCGACCACTGCTTCTTCATTCTAGTAGGTAGATTTGTGTGTGTGTGTGTATATATATATATATATATATATATATAGCGAGAGAGAGAGAGAGAGAGATAGATAGAGATTAATTATGTTTATTTAGTTAATTTTATTCAAAATTTAGGTTAATTTAATTTATTAAGTTATTTTTGAATAAAATTTATGCTAATTTAGTTTATTAAGTTAATTTTAAATAAAATTAGATCAATAATGTTTATTTAGTTAATTTAGTTTAAAATTTAGATTAATTCTGTTTATGTAGTTAATTGAGAACAAAATTTGTATTTACTAAACATTACTTAGTTCAATATATATAAATTTAAGTAATCGAAATTATTTTCATATTTTGAAAAATGGTAATTTTAAATGTAATTTTGGCAAGATTAATCAGTTTGAATAGACAAACATTGACAGTAAATTTTGGTAAGAAATATCTACATGAGAATCATGACATGTTTGAGTAATATCATGTAATTATTTCTTAGCAAAACTTATTGGCATTTTTTGTATATTGTGAGCTAATTGATCGTATCAAACCTACATTCAAAGGTACCATTATCCAAAATATATTTGAAAATATTGGTTAATTTTTTTATCTTCTTGGGCTTTTTTAGATACAGGTAGATGTCGTCCACTATTTCCACTTACCGCCCCTATACCTCCACGGCCACATGTTGCTTCTATACTCTCATAGCCACCTGCTGCTTCTACACCCCCACAGCTACCAGTTTAAGCCTTCTAGAGTTGGAGATATATCTCGGCATACTTCATCACAAACACTTGTCAACGATGATGTTCATTCCCTCATTATTTTTCCCCCACATACTTCTCAACCTTCTTCTTCTCAGCCTTCTCATTTCATCACTCATCCACCCTAGCCTACAGCTTCTATAGCTTTTAAAGTATTGGGATACATAATTATTCAGATACAGATCACTATCAAGGGTGACAAGTAAGTAGAATTGTTCAATTGCGTGTTATGTACTACAACTAACAAATTTCTATATCTTTTTAAATAATTTATTTCTCTTATTTTGATTGCCAGGTTCTATCATAATCATTATGTGAGTAATTATATCACTCAAAATATACATAATAGATAGCATAAAGGTAGGTATACATGGAGCGATGTGCCCATCACATTCAATAACTTCTATTGGGAGGAATTCAAGGTAAAAAGCCTTTCAAATTTGTTACAAATGTGAATATATATTTACATATGTACTGAAATGTGTATTTTGTCAATACAAAAAGTGTATTGTTGGCCTGAGTCTCAGGAGGAACATATTTACTATATGTGGTGGACTGTCTGTGGGACTCAGTACAACAAAATGCTTTATAATTAGAGGAGGAAGGGCATCAAACCATCTAGTGTCCGATAGGACATTTAGGATTTGAATAGACAAACATTGACGGTAAATTTTGGTAAGAAATATCTACATGAGAATTATGACATGTTTGAGTAATATCATGTAATTATTTCTTAGCAAAACTTATTAGCGTTTTTTATATATTGTGAGCTAATTGATCATATCAAACCTACATTCAAAGGTACCATTATCCAAAATATATTTGAAAATATTGGCTAATATTTTTTGTCTTCTTGGGCTTTTTTAGATACAGGTAGATGTCGTCCACTATTTCCATTTACCGCCCCTATACCTCTACGGCCACATGTTGCTTCTATACTCTCATAGCCACCTGCTGTTTCTACACCCCCACAGCTACCAGCTTAAGCCTTCTAAAGTTGGAGATACATCTTGGCATACTTCATCACAAACACTTGTCAACGATGATGTTCATTCCCTCATTATTTTTCCCCCACATACTTCTCAACCTTCTTCTTCTCAGCCTTCTCATTTCATTACTCATCCACCCCAGCCTACAGCTTCTATAGCTTTTAAAGAGTTGGGATACATAATTATTCAAATACAGATCACTATCAAGGGTGACAAGTAAGTAGAATTGTTCAATTGCGTGTTATGTACTACAACTAACAAATTTCTATATCTTTTTAAATAATATATTTATCTTATTTTTGATTGCCAGGTTCTATCATAATCATTCTATGAGTAATTATATCACTCAAAATATACATAATAGATAGAATGAGGGTAGGTATACATGAAGCGATGTGCCCATCATATTCAATAACTTCTATTAGGAGGAATTCAAGGTAAAAAGCCTTTCAAATTTGTTACAAGTGTGAATATATATTTACATATGTACTGAAATGTTCATTTTGTAAATACAAAAGGTGTATTGTTGGCCTGAGTCTAAGGAGGAACATATTTACCGTATGTGGTGGACTGTCTGTGGGACTCAGTACAATAAAATGCTTTATAATTAAAGGAGGAAGGGCATTAAACCATCCAGTGTCCGATAGGACATTTAGGATAAGTGACAGGCCCATTGGTAAATGCTTAGGTAGTAATAGAAGTCTTCCAAGGTCATATTAGATTGGATAAGCAAGACCGAAGGTCCAGGTAGCGGTGTCACAAAGCACATCAGTGGCTTCCGTAGCATAATCCACCATGTCACAACGTTGGTAAGAAATTTAATAATTTTTATAGATTATTTTATTAAATTATTTTTTATTGTAATTATATTTACAATTCTTCTTTATATTTATTAACAACATTCACTCTTTTCTTAGACTAAGAAGTTAGAGCAGGAGCTCACACCTTTGATATCTTCAAGACAACCCATATGAAAAAAGATGGGTCCTTTATTGATGACCGATTATAAAAGCTCAATGTAAATTACTTTAAATCAAAATTTAAATATCAAATTATATATTTTTATAGTTTTATTAAACTAATATAATTGTTAATATACGAGTTTTAGCATCTCGCCGCAAAGGTCCAATGATGAAACTATTCTCTGAGAAAGATATGAAAATAGTGGTTGGAGCGTCGAATATGTGCTTTGACCACTAATCTCTAAACCAATAAAGATACAAACTTTAAGCCTGGTGTGAGTCCGAAGACCCTATGTGAAATTTGGATTTTCATAGCTCTAGATAATCAATAAAAATCGGAGTAACTTTACCCAGGATTTACAAATCCCATTTAAAATTTATCAAAACAATGAATCCATACCATTTCCTAATCATGCAGTCCTTATATGATATGCAAGATGTGCAATTTATCTTAATTCTGCAAATATGGTTTGTTTGCTCAAATCTAACAAATTCCAGATCCAACTTTGAAAAATTACTAGGAATCTTGATCTACAATTTTACACACTTCTAGATATCTGAATCTAGTTTATATAGAAAAAAGCCTTGCTTCAATTGGATAACTATAAATTGAGTTATAACTACTGGAACACAAACGGGTCATACAATGCTAGTAGGATGAGCAATAAAATGTATAGCTCCATTCAACCATGATACAAATAAAATCAGATCAACCTTAAAACTACAAAATTATAGAAGACTCCTTTTAGTTTATATGTAATCAAGCCATACTCTATTTGGACCTCTCTAGCTCAAAATATAATCAACACACTAAGATTGAAAAACTAGAATATCAAACCCGAAAATGGTAGTTTACAAACTCAAACTTAAATTAACAAGAACTCTTAAAATACTTAGCAATTGATCCTCTAAATCCTTTAAAGATGATGAATATTGGCCTCAAAAGATTTTAGATCTTTAAATTCAGCTTACAAAGATCAACTCCTCTTAAAAAAATTTGGCAATTCTCTTTACCCTTTTTTTTTCTTTCCTTTCTTTCATCTTCTCTAATGTTTCTAAAGTCTTCCCTTTAAGCTTAAGAATATCCAAGTATATACACAAAAGTCCACAATGAAGAGAGACTTCTAACTATAATTAAAAGATATTTAATCACAAAATATTCATTTAACTCCTTACTAAAGTGATTAAGTTACCTATGAATTCTCAAGCTTCCAATTCTTCTATTTACACTATTCAATCTTTTCAATTGAGTCCATACCTTTCCTTGAAACTTAGGTTCCTAACCTTACTTTAATTTGCCATTATATTATTTATTCTCACTAAATTTTACTTAATTTGAGTGTCATCAAAATTTAAAAATTCTATCTGCTTAATCAAGTATTAACCTTTACTTAATTCTAAACCCTAACTTATCTATATATACAATATCCAACTTATGCTTGAGGATACGAGTGTTATAATATGTCACTAAAATTTTTTATCTAACATTTTATTTATGTTAAAATAATTGTGGTTTTATAATAAATGATTATTCTTAATTAATGGAATATGTTATTTAATTGATTTTGACTATTGTATGCTTTTAATTGTTCTTTTATTGATTGTTGTGCCATAAGTTGATGCGTCATAAGTAATATAGTTAGGAAAGAAATTGTTATCATTTTACAGGATTGGTCTGATTGATTGCTAGCTATTCAGTGATTACAATTATTTAAAAAATAAAATTATAATGTAACTAAATTCTGAAAATATTGTAATTGACAAGAACTAAACTATTGGACTATTAAAAGAATGATTAAAAACTCACTAATATTAAAGGCTTATAGCTGTTGGTGCAAGACAAATCATAAGAAAAATAAAAGTTAATTAAAGGATGAGTATAAATTTAGGTAGATAATTCAATTATGTGAACTTTTTTTTAAGAAAATTAGGGTGTTCTAGGAAGGTCCACCTATTTTAATGGTAAAAAAATTGATTAAAATCCATTAATTTTTTGTTTTCTCTAGAAGTTTCCAAAAAATATTTTAAAACTATTTATAGGTTAAAATCTAGAAAACACAAGTTTGGGTTTAATGAATTACTTCCATTTCTCAAAATACATACACACATACACACACACACAAATATATATATATACAGTACAACATCCATAACCATGCATACCATCCACCATACAAGTAAATTAAGGAGTCATCAATTTACTATTTAATTTAAACATTATGCATTAAATAAAATTTGTTATGATAGTGGGTGTATATTTAGACTTTGGGGCATAATATAATCACTTTCTTTTAAGTGTTTATTACCCCAACTATGTGTTTGCTCTGGGTTTTACTTGGCAAAATACGTTTAGGATATAATAAAACTTGGAAACTTTAGACAGCAAAAGTATCAAGTTTTTCCAAGAACATTTCAAGAAATATATAAAATGAAATATAAAAGAATGAATGAAAAAGTTTTTATTGATTTTTTAATATGTAGGAGAAGTGTATATATAAGGGTGTAAGTACTCTTTAACTTAAGACAACCATTTAAAGAAAAGATATAACCATTTGTTGAAAGGTTGTAACTCAAAATAACTATTTCGTATATTTTTTTAGAACACACCCTATAACACGCCCGTGTTTTGACCTATGTCCATCAACCCACCCTGAGACACGCCCCTTCCATGCCCATGTCTGCTACTGGAAACTTTAAACCCATTGAACATGGTTTGGAATATGCCCATGTTCCAGGCTATGTCCTTCTTTGCCCAAAAACCCATCATTCAACATAGCCATATACACGTCCATGTTGCTCTCCTACATATTTTTCATCATTTCACATAGAAATAAAGTCATATAAATATATTTCTCTAATATTTACATACTCTATACTTTAAACTATATATATACAATTATCTTGATAATCCCCAACTTAGTTTAAAGTATAAAATACTAAATTCAAGTAGCATGCATGATAAAAGTATCTTTCGATTTAAACTTTTACGTAGTGTAAATACTTCAAGATCCTAATGAAATTAATGGTGACAAACTCTTAAACTAAAAATAAATATTAATGGTGATTAAGCCTTAAACTATGATTCCTTAATATTAGAAATGGAAATGTCACACACATGAAAGTCATGCTAGAGTTGACACAAATGAAGGGGTTTAGACTTTGTTCAATGTTCTATAAGTCCAAGTGCATAAAGGCATCAATATCGAGCATCAATAGGCATCAACTTTGTATGTTCAGAATGTGGCCAATCTGCTAGCATCAACCGGCGATCGCTAGTAGACCAGTCTACAAGTTATGACTAGCGAGCACCAGTCTTTGGCAACCGCCAGTCCCCCGAATCAGCCTTAGATGAGTTTTAACTTTTGTTTCCTATTTTGTATTAGGGTTTTGTATTGGTGTATTATAAATAACAACCTTTTAATATGTTTTAAACACAATTGAATGATATTAGAATTGAATAACAATATTCTTGTTCCTTTGCATATTTGCTTGAATTCTTGAATTCTTATTGAATGCATAAACTACTTATCAAGGAATTGATTTATCCTTATGGCGTGTTAAGGGTTAGGGTTTAAAGAACTTAGTTTTATTTAGGTTCTAATTCCTTGATCATTCTATCTTCTAATATGATCTAAGCGATCCTCGGTATGAATTAATTTGTTCTTGGGTTTTCAAAGGTAGTAATTCACAGGTTCATAATCATCAGGGTTCATGGTTCTATTACTTGGAGGTTCTTAACATTTCCTATGCTAGATATGCTTCAGGATCACTCTTGCCATGGAAAGGGGTATCTTCATCTTTATGTTCCCAAGGTTATTGTCTTGCCTCCTACACCCTTAAACATTATCATCAATGGAATCTTCATCATTATCATGCCATCTTCCTCTACGCACTTGCCTAGGTGTGGTTTAATTTGTGTTGTTAGTGTTATTAGTGGTGATGGTGGTTTGACCTCGCTCCATCCTCTCCATCCGCTCTTAAACCTCTTTGATAAGAATTATAGGTTTCATCAATTAACTCTTCAATAGCAAGAATTCTATAATAAGATGAATTAGAAGAAAACTAGTAATTACCAAGTTAATCCACAAATTCAAATTGTTTAAGGATTGAAGTAAGAAGATAAATACTACTTAACCCCTTTATTAGTAAGGATAAAGAAACTAAGATAGACTTTGAATTTCTTCCTATGCCATAAACAAGATAGTTTGATAAATAAAAAGAAAACAAAGATTTAGATTTTGACGCTACAAGCTAGAACTTAGCTTGATAAGTCACAAAGTTCATGCAAGAAATCAAAGATAAATTCCTCATAAAAATATTAAAAAAACTCAATTTCATTCAACTTAAAATCTTGGATATTGGATCCTTATATAAGGCCTTGTTTATATAGAGTACAAGAATAAGCTCACACTATAAAACTAAACTCACA
Organism: Macaranga tanarius; assembly: GCA_949673435.1. Lineage (NCBI taxonomy): Eukaryota > Viridiplantae > Streptophyta > Magnoliopsida > Malpighiales > Euphorbiaceae > Macaranga > Macaranga tanarius. Next base: position 3,881 of record CATIWO010021298.1, on the reverse strand, counting down.
CACATAGGATTATATTGACTACTGATAGCCTTTAGCCACTACTTGGCATTAATTACCCCACTAACTTGTAATTGGTGGTTACATGTAACCCTAATTGTTATTTACACAAATATAAGCTTATTCATATGTTTCTAGGTTAGAAATAGGGTTTAATGCATGTCTAGAACATGTATAAAGGTGAAACAACAAGCATTAACCCAAACCTTTTATAAGCTGTCAGTGAAGACTAGTTATTGCCAATGACTGGTGCTTGCTAGTTATTGCTGGCAGGTGAGGTGACTGGCAAATGCCAGTGACTGGAGGTCGTCAGTGCCTATAGGTAGCTTTGCACATTTTGTTTATTGCTCGCTGATGGTGGAATTTATGCCTTTCTTCGTGTCTATGGTTCCAAGTACAATTCCTTCATGTTTAAATGAGTTAAACATGATTCTTTAAGCCTCCATTGATGTCTTGTTGGGTTGAATTGAGCTTGGAAGTTCTTGGGTTTTCCAAATGTCTTTAATTAATCCCCATATAGCTTCTTGAAGTTTCTTGGACTTGGACTTTATAATTGGGCCTTTTTGCAATTCCAATGGATCTTAGATCGCTTTAAGCTTTGGACTTGGATTCACATCATTCCCCTTTTCTTTAAAAGGATTTATCCTCAAATCAGCTACATCAAATAATGATAAGTCACTAACATTAAATGTAGCACTAACATTGTCATACTCACTTAGAAGCTCTAGTTTGTAGGCATTATTGTTGATGTGTTGAAGCACTCTGAAAAGGTCTATCTCCTCTTGGCATTAGCTTTGATTTTCTTTGATTAGGAAATTTGTCTTTCCTCAAGTGCACCCACACCCAATCTCCAGGGTCAAAGATGACTTACTTCCTTCCTTTATTGTGTTGTTTTTCATATTGAAGTGTTTTATTCTCAATGTTTACACGCACTAATGGGAATTGTAGGTTTTATCAATTAACTCCCCAATAGCAAGAATACTATAATAAGTTGAATTAGAAGAAAACTAAAATTTTCCAATTTAATCCATAAATTCGGATCGTTCAAATATTGAAGTAAGAAGATAGATGCTACTTAACCCCTTTACCAACAAGGATAAAGATACTAAGATAGACTTTGAGTTTCTTCCTATGCCACAAATAAGATAGTTTGATAAATAAAAAGAAAAACAAAGATTTGGATTTTGACACCACAAGCTAAAACTAAGCTCGAAAAGTCACAAAGTTCATGCAAGAAATTAAAGACAAAATTCCTCATAACAAAACTCAAACAAAGATATATTTCTTATATCAAAGATAGTTCTTAACTCAATATTGCTTATAAATGAAAGAAGGGACTTGTTTATATAGTACAAGTCCATGCACACACTACTAAAATAGACTCACACACATAGTATTACATTTGCCCGTAATGGCATTAATAGCCACTACCCACATTTGTAGCCATTACTTGGCATTAATTGCCCCACTAACATGAAAGAGGTGGCTACATGTAACCCTAGGTTATTTGACACAAATATAAACTTATTATTATGTTTCTAAGTTGGAAATAGGGTTTAATGCATGTCTAGAATATGCATAAAGGAGAAATAACAAGCATTAAACCAAAAGAAACCGTCAATGAGTTGTCACGATGGACTAGCGGTCGCTAGTGGCTGCTGGCAGACTATGCACTTTTTGCTCTTTGCTTAATGATGATGGAATTTAGGCCTTCATTCGTGTCCATGGTTTTAAGTACATTTCCTTCATGTTTAAATGAGTTAAACATGATTCTTTGAGCCTCCATTGATGCCTTGTTAAGTTGAAGGTCTTAGGCTTTCCAAATGTCTTTAATTAATCCTAATATGGCTTCTTGAAGTTTCTTGGACTTAGACCTTATAATTGGGCCTTCTTGTACTTCCAATGGATCTTGGATCACTTTAAGCTTTGGGCTTGGGTTCACATCATTCCCCCTTTCTTCAAAAGGATTTGTCCTCAAATCAGCTCTATCATCTTTATCACCTACATCAAACAAAGATAAATCACTAACATTGCCATACTCACTTGGAAGCTTTAGCTTGTAGGCATTGTTATTGATGCGTTGAAGCACTCTGAATGGTCCATATCCTTTTGGCATTATCTTTAATTTCCTTTGATTAGGAAATCTTTCTTTCCTTAAGTGCAACCACATCCAATCTCCAAGTTCGAATATGACTTGCTTTCTCCCTTTGTTGTGTTGCTTTTCATATTGGAGTGTCTTCTTCTCAATGTTTGCACACACCTTCTCATGCATAGTTTTGATGAACTCAGCTTTTTGTTTCCCCTCTAGATTAGCTTTGTCTAATGGCAAAGGCAGCAAATCCAATGGAGTCAATGGGTTGAATCCATACACAACTTCAAATGGTGAACAATTTGTTGAACCATGCACACTCCTATTGTAAGCAAATTCCACATATGGCAAACATTCTTCCCAATGCTTCAGATTTCATTGGATGACAGCCCTCAAAAGTGTGGAAAGTGTCCTATTGACCACCTTCATTTTTCCATCCATTTGTGGATGACAAGTTATAGAGTACAAAAGCTTTGTCCCCATTTTTCCCCAAAGAGTCTTCCAAAAGTGACTTAGGAATTTGACATCCCTATCACTCATAATGGTCCTTGGCGCTCCGTATAGCTTTACAATCTCCTTGAAGAATAGGTTGGCAATATGGGTTGCATCATCCCTTTTGTGACATGGAATGAAATGTTCCATCTTGCTAAATCTGTCCATAATAACAAAAAATAGAATCTCTCCCTCCTTTGGACCTAGGTAATCCTAAAACAAAGTCCATAGAAATGTCTACCCAAGGTTCATTTGGTATGGGAAGAGGTGTATACAAACCATGAGGCATTGCTTTGGAGTTGGCTTGTTTGCAAGTAATGCATTTCTTACAAACTCTCTTAACATCCCTTTTCATGTGTGGCTAAAAGAAATGGTCACTCAACACATCCAAAGTTTTCTTAATCCCAAAATGCCCTATTAAACCCCCACTATGTGCCTCTTTCATAAATAATTGTCTTAAAGAACTTTGTGGCACAAACAATTTATTCTCCCAAAAAAGAAAACCATCAAACTTATAGAACTTATCAAAACCCCCTTTCTCACATGCCCCATAAACATTAGCAAAATCAGGATCATTAGAATAAAGATCTTTGATGTATTCAAATCCTAACAATTTTGCATCAAGTTTAGAGATCAAGGCATACCTTCTTGACAATGCATCGTCCACTATATTTTCTTTTCTTTTCTTGTATTTGATGATGTATAGAAAGGATTCAATGAATTCCACCCATTTTTCACGCCTCTTGTTGAGCTTTTCTTGTCCTTTGAGGTACTTTAAGGACTCATGGTCAATGTGAATTATGAATTCTTTGTAACCAAGGTAATGCTGCCATGTCTTTAGAACCCTCACTGTTAAGAACCTCCAAGGAATAGAAACATGAACACTAACGATTATGAACTTGTGAATTACTATCTTGAAAACTTAAAAATAAATTAATGTCAAACTCAAGAATCAGTTAGATTAGATTGTAGAGATTTTTTGATCAAAGAATTAGAACTTAAAGAAAACTAAGTTCTTTAAACCCTAACCCTTAACACGCCACAAGGATAGATCAATTCATTGATAAGTGGTTTATGCAATAAAAAAGAATTCAAGAATTCAAGCAAATATGCAAAGGAAATAACTGAAATTTTTATTCACTCTAATCTGATTAAAACAGCCCTAAAGGTTGGTGTTTTATAACACTCTAACACCATAAAACCCTAATAATAATAAAAGAAACTAAAGTTATTACTAACTATTAAACTTAGCCACCAACATAAAGCATAATAGTTAATTAACATAGTTATAAACTAAAGAAGA
>CATIWO010021269.1:0-13775 GCA_949673435.1 Macaranga tanarius | reverse complement strand
AAATAATTTTTAATAGTTTTATTTATCATTATTTTTTTGTTATAAAAATTTTATTAACATATATACAATACACTCTAATATACCATACAATTATTAAATATTTTTATGAAAATATTTATATAAATAATATATATCATAGAATAATAATAACAACCCCATAACTATTAAAAAGTATATTACATTAGAATTTTATTATTAAAGATAAATTTAAAATTTTTAACATAAATTATATTATAATATTTTGAAATGCTATTTACTAATTTAATATTTATTTTATTGTGATTTAAAATAATTTAATTAATGATTGAAATTTTTTATTTCAAATAATTAAATTGATATATATTATTTTAGATTAAATGTTAAATTAGTAGGTCTAATATTAATAAAATGACTATAAAAATTGAAACTATATATATATATATACTCTAATTCTATTAAATTATCGGTTCTAGTTTCGGTTCTTCGGTTCAGTACAATTCGGAGCAGTTCAGGATGAATCTCGGTTCGGAGAATTCAAAATCTCCGGACCCGTTCCAATAAAAATTTTCGGAATAATTCGGTTCGGAGAAAGTCAAACCGTCAATGGAGATTTTCGGTTCTGAAGATTTTCAGTTCGGTTTTTCGGAACAGTTTGGGTTCTGCGAGACCCGTGCTCAGCTCTAGTTAAAACTGACACATTTTTATGATATACAAGTGAGAAAATAGTTAAGTGATAATTTCTTTTTAAGGGCATTCATAAGTGTAAAATTCAAATTTTACTGTTGTCATTTTAAAAGGGAAAAACTACCCCTATTATACAGTCCATCGATGTTTAGATCATATGACTTCCCTATTAACAAAAAAAAAAAACACATTACATGATATTTTTAGTAAATTATTTTTTTATAAATGAAACTTCAACTAAATTAAAATTTGTACTCTCATAGTTTTAAATATTATCTTATCATAATTAGTTCGGTTTATATTTCTTAGAAATGTAGTTTAATAGTGTAAAGTAAAAAAAAAAAAACCATATAATCAAGCTCATCTAGCTTGGATTAACATTTAGTTGAATTGATTTGTATTCTTATTGCAATTAACTAGCTAAAATCTTATAAACCAAGAAATTATTTGCTTCATAAAAAATAAAAAACAGAATTAGAATTAATTTTACTTTTCCAGAATCTAGCTTACTAAAATTTATTTGGAAATTGGAATGGAATTCCCATTAATAGAAGTTATCTATTTTTTTGCTTTCTAAAAAAAAAGTTCTCAATCACGTAAAAACTAAATCAAACTAATTATTAATCAAGCAAATAAAAATAAAAATTTAATTTTTAAAAATTTATAAATTAATAAAGTCAATTTGTTAAAATAATTTATTAAATAGTTATTTATCAAAAACAAATAAATGTTAGAATAATTGTTAAAGGTAAAAGTAATAATATTATTTTCAGTAAATAAATAAATAAATTTACAAATAATTTTACAAAGATTTACTTTACAATATTTGTAAATTTACAATATTATAATAATCTTTGTAAATAATTTTAACAATATTTGTAAATAATTTTAATATTTACAAATATTGTAAAGTAACAAATATTTTAAGAAATAAATAAATAAATTTACAAAGATTTACTTTACAATATTTGTAAATTTACAAATAATTTTCATATGACTTCCCAATATAAAATGTTTTAATAGATAAATAATAATTATGAACTTCAAAAGTGAATCAAATAGGTTATTGGAATTTCATTAGAGTAACTAGCCCCTAAATTATTAACTTTTGTTAGTGTCTTTAAGGACAATGTTTTGCTAAAATTTTAACAAGGAAATAATAATAATAATAATAATAATAATAATAATAATAATAACTTTTATTTTACTTTATTTTTATCACCATAGGAGAAGAGTATATTTTATCATACAATAATAGTTATTAAAAAGTATATTTTATTTTATTAAAATAAAATAAATTTATGCACTTATTTTTAGTTTATTTTATTTTTATCACTGGAGTATATTTTACCATGGAATGATAGTTATTGATAAAATAAATTTTATTTTATAAAAACAAAGTAAATCTTTGCACATTAGTAGTAGAATTATTATTATTATTATTATTATTTAAACTCTATTTCATTGTACTTTTGTTTTACATCTGTTTAATTGTCCCTTGAAGACAAATTACAGCCATTGTCACACCTATCACTCTCTCTCAGTTTTTATCTTTTCTGGGTTTTCTTGCATCTCTCTGTCTCCTTCTCTCAAAACGACAATAATTCTGGAGTCTCCTGAATTTATATAGACCAAGGCATAATTTTATAAACTTATACATATATTATATAAGAAGCAAACTTTATGGGTAGGGTTTTGTTCAATCTCTTTAATTTATACAAAGTTATAAACACCAGCTATAGCTAATAAGAATCCTCCCTACTGCACTAGTCTTTATACAGAATTGCAAGTTCCAAGAAAAGAAAGTAGAAAGAAACAATGGTTCGAGAGAATGGGTTCCAGTACCGCAACAGCTTGTCGTCAAGAGGTGGAAATGAAGGTGACGACGGTGGTGATGAGTTGATGATAATGAATAATACCGATGATGATACTATTAGTAATAATAATAACAAGCCTGCATGGCTTGAAGGATTGATGGCGGAGACATTCTTTGGAGGTTGTGGGGTCCATGAGAATAGCAGGAAGAATGAGAAGAACATCTTTTGCTTGCTCTGTTGCCTTAGCATCTGTCCTCACTGCATCCCTTCTCATCACTCTCACCCTCTTCTTCAGGTATAATATTATGCATGTAGTTGCAAAATTTAATGCTTAGTTTCTTTTCCTCACTGTTTTTAATTCATTTCATCAATTTTAATCAAAGCTTAATTGTTTTTTCTCTTAATTTGATTCCCTTTTTCGCCTAATCAACCTAAATTATTTCATGGGTATTTGTTGTTTCTTTGAATTGTACTGTTCAAATTATGTTTTTGGTTTGTTGCTGGTTTATCTTTTTATTTTCTCATGTTTGTGTTCTTTTCTCATACAATTAATAACACCCACATGATTCATATACAGTTTCTGAATAGTACAAAAGTCCTTTTCTTTCCAACCCTTTTTCTTTGGGTTCTTGTGTACTTCCATGTATTACTTTTCTCTCTTAATTCTTTGGTGGGTTTTGAAAATTCATCAGCTATTTTATCTTAAGATCATATTTTCTTCACTTTCTTACCATTACATGAATTCCCAGGTTGCAATTCTTTGATGGGTTTATGGAATTTTCTGTCTTTTTTTTTCCTTTATTCTTTTCCTTGGTAAAACCAATTCTCTTTATTTACTTTTTTTTTTGAAAATCTCTTCAGTTTATTGATTTAAATTCAAAAGTTCTTCTAAAGCACTCCACATAAGTTTTGCTGCTTTTTAACATAATTGGCAATGACTTTCCTAAAATTAGTTCATTCTTATTAGCTGCTATGTATACCTTATATATTGTTCCTCTCATAATTACTTTGGATTTTGGTTCAGTTCCTGTGATCTTAGTTCTCAGAATTCTCAAGAAAGTAATAGAATATATTTGTTGAGTTTATACTGCACAATTCTTGTTTGGTGAAAAATACTGACAATTTTGTCCACATTTTGTGAAATTCTTTGTTCTAGTTCTTATAATTTTCATTTTACTGCCATCTTTTTTCTCCCTTCATATCTTATGCACATGGAGACATGTTTCTTCCTTCTTCGTATCTAAACAAAAAACTTAATCCTTTGTTTTGTAATGGAGTTTCTGTTTCATTTTGCATCTTTTCATAAGAATTTCAATTTAAGATTCTGTTATGTATTTAATTTGTTTAATGATTTTTTTTATAATGAATTTTTTATATTTTGCTTTAATATACATATATAGTATATGATAATTCTATAAACAGATTATCATGTCTCCCCTGATTCCTACCTTTAGGATTTGGTTTGTTTCCCACATATGGAAGATTTCTTTTCTATCCATTTTACCTGCAAAGGTGCCTCTCCTGTTGCTTTCATAGAAATCGAAAGTTTGACCATATTTTCCACTATTCTTCATTTTATATTTTTGTTGTTCTCAAAAACATTTAATTTCATAGTTTATTCTATGCTCAGTTCATTTATTCTTTTTTCCTTATCATGTGAGGTTGGTTGCCTAACTTTTTTCACCTAAATTTCAATCTGTTATGGTGATAATTTAATATCACTTTCCTGAAGTAATTACAGTCATCTCTGTCTCATATAGAAGATATGCTGTAATTCACATGTACATTGCCAGAAAGTTGTATTCTCTGTAATTATAATTTGTTAAATATGTGTGTACTTTCATTCTTTGTAAATGCTTAACTTTATTTGGAAATTCGATTTAATGGGCTTAATCAGTTTGCATTGGTTCACTAATATCTGGTCAAGAAGATTTGGATATTGCTAGACCCAATTGAGGTTCTTGCATTCTTTCTTACACTATGTATGACAGGTGAGAAGATATGTTTATCATGATGTTGTCAGACTGGGGGATCTTGAGAAGCTTATTGATTGTTCTTATATTCAGGTACTTAATTATATCTTTTAATGATGTTAGAAGATATCTAAACAAATAATTAGGATTATTATCATAGATAATTTGAACTTTTAGCTGCTGTATAGTTCCCATGATTTTTTTATTATATATTTTCTTTTTGTTTTGGCAGCCCTATACTATAAACAGTGCTAAAGTGATATTCTTGAATCAGAGGCCACAGTCGAGGTCTTGTAAGGGCTCTGCCAATATATGCTTCGCTTGTGACAGGATTCTCCAAGAACCATTTCACTTCTGTTCTCTTTCATGCAAGGTCCATTCCAACTTCTTTGAATGGTTTTCTTTAATTGACATGTTAAATAAGGGTCATTTTTTGTTGCAATTCTTGGAAAAGGTTTCTATAGGAGTGATTTCCTTTATAATCCCTGCTGAATGTGACATTGATCAACTACTCACTCTGATTTTCTGTCACTTGCATTCCTTTTCCTTGTTCAGTTTCTGGGTTTTTGTGTCAATTTTAGCTGTCCCCAATATAAGTAAAAGGTCTGAAATTTATTGACATCTTGACTGAATTTTAAGTGTTTTAATCACAACATTTCTTTGGTTGATTTGTAACTAATTATATAACTATATATAGTATATAGAATATAGATTAATATTGATCTTCCCATCTTAGTTATTCATGAGATGTTGCAGGTTGATCACTTGGTGGATCAAGGAGAGGATCTCTCTGCAGTTCTATACAAAATTGACGAATCTGATTTTGCATTTTCACAATTTGAAGGATTGAGAATGGACAGCTCAGAGAATATTGAGGATGACAGCCACATTACCCCTAGCTCCATCCTAGAGCACCAAGTGCAATTCAAAGGCTCATCGTGCTCCAATGAGACAATGGGCAGTTCTGGAAATTCACAGGAATGTGAGGTTGTGAAAAGAAAGAAGAAAGGAAGTGGCTTGATCCCAGGGTTTGTATTCTCATTGAGCAGCAGAAGAAAGGGTGCTCCTCATAGGGCTCCTCTTTCTTGAGTTAAGTCAGAAATTTTCAGATTGAAAAAATGATCGGGACAATAATAATATAATAATATATATAGATATATGAAAAGCTTAATTTGTGCTATGTAGTGCTATTAAGGTTGGTCATGGTTTCATTTAATCTCTGGGATGGGGTTTTTTTTTTTTTTTTTCCCTAAATCAACCATGTCCATTATTGACCTTAAGTGGTTGTAGAGAGACTGTATGTTAAATTATAGGCTCTCAACTCCACCAGTTTTGTATGATGTAATGGAACTTGCACATATTTTAAGTTATATTCGCGGTATTGTACTTTTTCTTTCTTTTGTTGCATATCATTATTTTAATTTCTTTTTCTTTTTGATCAAAAATTATTTTAATTTCATGCACTTTTTTTTTTAACAAAGTAATTTCATGCACTTGTTTAAGGATATGATATATTCTATAATTAACTTATACTTTTCATGTCGTGCCTGTCATTTTTCAGCCATTAGGTTATCTTAGTGGTTGAATCATGGATGCCTGTATGCAGTGTGGAATGTTAAAAAGTTTCAATTGAGAAAAAATTTTACAGTTGTTTTCCCTCTACAAAATTTAATGGTACGAAAACAAAACGATAAAGCTCGTCTATATTTTTGTTTTGTGGTTTTTTTTTTTTTAAAAAAAAATTAATGTCCCCTTCCGAGTATAGTGCCAATTCTTTTTGTGTTAAGCAAATTATATTTTCTTTTCTAAGATTTAACTTAATTAACACTTTTATTTTTCTTCTTTGAGAGTTAAACTTTTATCTCTTTCAACTTTTATTCCATTAACATTTAAGGACTAAACTTTTATCTCTTTCAATTTTTATTCTATTAACTTTTAAAAACTGTTAGAATTAGATAATTTTTTTAGTTAAGTGCTACATAAAAAGACTAAGGTGGTGTTTGACGAAACTGAAAATTAAGTGTTGAATGCTGAATATAATAAATACTGGTTTTTTTAAGTATTGAATTAAACAAATTTGTTTGATAACTATAAGTGTTGAAAATCATTTTACCTATTTAATCTTGTGATATTGATAAGTGAATAATAATTTTTAAATAACAAGGACAAAATAGTCAATCTAATAAAAAAAATTTAAAACCTAATAACTTAATGTGTTCAGTAGATATTTTAAGTCAAAAGTTTGAACTTATTATTTTAAGTACTTTTTAACTTAATTAAATAATTTAAGTTGGACCCATTTTGAGTTATTAAACCAACTTAAAATAATTAAATGCTGAATATATTAATTTTCAGCATGAAATGATTTTATCAAATACCCCCTAACATTAGATTTTGTGTCTTTCCAAACACAAAAACTATAATTGACTATATAACATTAATAATATGGTTCATTTTTTTTATGAACCGAATAATTAGTAAATGAGAAATCTATGTATTTAATGTTATTAAATATAAATAACTAAAAATATTTTGTGTTTTATGATTAATTATAGTTTTTTTTATTGTTTGAAAGGATAGTTTAGTCTTTTTATATATCACTTAACTGAAAAAAATAGCTTAACCCTAATTAAAGTTGTTAAGTGTTAACAGAATAAAAACTAAAAAAAAAAAAATTGCTTGATTTAAAATACAAATAAAAAACATCCTAGCCACCTTTTTTTCTTTTCAAAATTTTACTTTTGGCCACCGCCGATCATCTATTTGATCGGTCGTAGTCCTCCCTATTTCTATTTTATTTGTTTTCTTTTATTTTTTTACATTGAATAAGTATATATCTGTGATTTGTTTATTTTTTTTTATTGAAATTGTTGAATTTTCCTTCATTGATTTATTGCCCTTAATGAGATTTTTATGGTTTTCTTTTATGAAATTTGGATATCTTCTTATTATGAATTTTCTATTGGTATTTCTACAATCGGACTCATTCAAAGACCAGAGAGCCGATTTATAGCTAAATAAAATTATTGAATGGAGCGTACAGATCGCCGAGTTACAAATCAGAAGAGTTTTGTCTACGCGATTGAAGAATAACAACAACAAATTTTATAACTTTCAGTGAGATTTTAATTTGGGTATTTTCTTGATTGTACTGTTTTTGTATTATTCTTTCATCTTCAATAAATGAAGGATTCATCCTTTTCTCTAAAAAAATAAAAATTGAGAGAAGTAAAAATTTGATTTTGAAATAAAAGGGAGATGAAACTTTTGGAGAAAAAATATAATTTGTTTTTTTTAATGGAATTAATGATTTAGAACTAATATACAAGTCTCATTTCGAAACTAACCCTCCCATGTCATTATTTGGATGCACAGTCTTGATCCTCTCATTTTTAATATTTAATAAATTTGTATTTATTTATTATTCAATAAAATATTTGGATAAAAAGAATTTGTTAATAGTTTAAATTTATAAGTTTTTTTTTTTGAATTTAACAAAATACACAAACACACACTGGGTCAGGGACATGACACACTCCTTCAAAAAATTATGACAATTTTGTAAAAGCGTGCTAACCTATATAACCCAAACACACACACATTTCACAACTAATGTGGGATCCCGAAGGATCAGCCCATTCCCCGATTCCCATGAATGGGAGACAACACACCACACACATTTTCAATTACTTTTTTTTTTTTATAAGTTAAAAGATGATGTAATGTCAAACTATTACTTTCCTATAAAATTGTTAGAAAAGAAAATCTACTTTATCATTCGTCTAAGAAAATCACAAAAAATAAAAATGTCTATGATATGAACCGCCAAAATAATGTTAATTTTCACTGATGTAGAAAAATACAAAAAATATTTTTGAAGCATGATTTTTTCAAATAAACACTTAATAAACTGAAGAGTAAAAAGATATTCACTTATATTTTTAAAAATATATTTTTTTATTCAATAATTTGTTGACTTTAAGCTTGTAAAGATGATTTTTTTTTTTTTAGAAAAGCTTATTTATATGGTCGGCTTTGAATAAAATGGCCTTAAATCTGTATAAATTTAATAATAAATGAATATTTTAAATATTTAATAAATTTTTAATTTATCATTTACATTGATTGGTAGAGGGCTGACCATACAATACATATTTGGATATTAGGCCTATTATAGAAAGACTAGCAACTTCTTTGGAATAAATTATCTTAAAGAACTCAAATCAAAATCATCGGTGAAGTTAAATTCTTGCAAATGAGTTCTTCAAATATGATAATTGATTGAATGTAATTGATAGACACGTCTCATTATTAACAAGTATGAATGATTTGAAAGGGAATATTGAATAAGAAAAAAAAAAACCAGAAGTTAAAAAAGACATGATTTAGCACTTTCCTTTTCCAAATAATCATGATTAGGGGTGTAACTGAGCTGAGCCGCTTGCGAGCGGCTCGACATTCGACTCGTTAAAAGCTTGATCGAGTTCATATATTGAAGTTCGTTTAATAAACGAGTCGAGCTCAAACTATGCAAAACTCGGCTCGTGAACAAACTTGAATAAGAGCTCGCGAGCCGGCTTATAATTTTAATGTATTAATAATTTAATTTTAGATATACAATATATAAATTTTTATTCATTTAAATATTTTAAAAATATATTATTACAAAAAATCATAATTTTATAATAAATTATTTAGTAGCTAATTTATTTTAAATTATTTTAATGAATAATTTAAATTTATACATTGTATTTTTAGAATTTGTTTAGCTTGTTTAGGCTCGTGAATAGCTCACGAACACTTAGCGGCCTAATAAGCTTGACTCGTTTATAAATGAACCAAGTTTGAGCCAGCCAAAATTCAGCTCGGCTCGGCTCGTTTGCACCCCTAATCACTATATTTTTGTATCAACTTGTGCGTTAAACGAGAATAATTATTTAACATCCGTGATTTGTGTGTTAAACGAGACTGACTATTTCACACCGTATTACTCACGGTCCATTTAAAGTTGAATCTTAAATATTCTTTTCTCTATATATCAACCTCAAGTTTACAAGGAACTGAGGAAGGGATAAACTCTCAGTAGTATATATTAGTTAAGAAAGCAAGCTATATATGTGTAAAGAAAAGATATCTTTGATTTTCCAATTATCTACACGGATTCATTGGCTATTGCAAGATATAATATACAAGAGGAGCGAAAGAAGCAGCATAAAATAATATAGGTGCACATATGTGGGTAATGATGTTTTTTTTTTTCAACAAGTTGAAAACAAAATGCCATTTTTTAGAAGTAATAAATAATACATGCATGGAATAATGAAAAACCCAGAAACTACTCGTTGTATATATGATTCTATTTGGAGAAGTGATATATAGGGCAGAGTCCATGGTGAGGTATGCATAAATACAGTACAAGGGGCTAGGCAGAGACAAAGAGAGTGCAGGTGGTCATGCATGAATGCGTACGCAAGAGAGAGAGGGTTGTTCTTCGACCACAGGTTGGGTGTCTATTTACAGTAGCTGTGTTATTTGAAGTGTAGAGACAAGAAAAAAAAGATTATATATATATATATAATTGTAAACTATAAAATATATATAATATATAAATATATGTAAATTTTATTTAACTATTGGAAGTAAAAATTTTTAAAAAAGGAAAATGCAGCATCGTCACTACTCTTGCTATGTGCATTAAAAAGACGATGAAGGAAAAGAATGAGTATATTGTCCTGAAGTACTTTTTGTTTTATTTGTTATTCCTACCTGCAAAATATATGTTTATCTACTCTTTGACACTTTTTTTTTTGGAAGGCACTGTAGGACTATCTGCAGTACAATTCCAATTCATTCAACTCTTGCCACGTTGTCCCCTAAAAAACTTGGCCTTTTCCTGTTTCTTTTTATGATAAATTATTATTTATTTTTTTTCAAAATAATAAATTATTATTTATTATTAAATGTAATTGTCAGTACTTTTGCTTTAAATATTTTTTTTATTCATTTAAACTTAAAAAATATATAATTTATTATTAATAATTTAAAATGAAATAGTTTTAAATAATTATTTGTAAAGACTAGTAACACACCATGTACATTACACATGATTTTCTTTTTAATTATTGAACCTATTTTGTAAAATAAATTTTAATTTAAAATAAGTATACATACATAATTACTAGTTATTGTACGTTTTCTAATTTTAGTTATTTTTAAAAATAAAATGTGAAATATTAAAATGATTTTTAAAATTAATTTATGCAACTTATATTGTTGATTTGTATTAATTTGTCTTTATTAAAAAATACCATTTGCAATAGAACATTACAATATTAATAAATTTTTTATTAATCAATTATAGAGTTTATTGTAAACATTTTTTTATTAATCAATTATAGAGTTTACATTGTAAACATTTTTTTAACTTTAACATTATTCTTTATTTTGAAAAATTATATCCACTATTTTTTTAGAAAAAATATGATTCTAGCCAATAATTAGATAATTAATTATTTTAATTTTAATTTTTTATTATACTTTAATAGAATATTTAAAAATCATTGAACTTCTATTTTATCTATGTAATCTAAATTTTTATAAACTAAATTTTACAAAAAATTATGAGTATAGTTAATTGTTAGATAAATAAAACTTAGTTAATTTAATTTTAATTATTCTCTCATTAAATTTTAATTAAACTTTTAAAAATAATATAATCACTATTTTGTCTATATAGCAATATGATTGTATAAACTTAATAAATTTGTTCGTTGTAATTTTAATAAATTCTACTTTAAAAAATACATTGATTAATTAAATTTTATATTATACAAAATATAAGTTAATTAAAATTAAAATAGGAATAGGACTTCAAATATAAATTAACCTAATTAAAATAGGAATACCACTTTAAATTGAATTAGAATTAATTTTTTAGTTAATTAATTCATTAATTTTTATTTTAAATAGCATATAAGTTAATCTAGTTAAAGCTAAAATAGGAATACTAATTCAAATATAAGCTAACCTAATTAAAATAGGAATAGCATTTTAAATTAAATAAGAATTAACTATCTAATGGATTAATTAATTTTTATTATTTAATTTATTTAATAATAAGCGAAGGCATTTTAGTAAAATTGGGTGTCCCTTCGTATATTTACATATACTAGTAAATAACCACGTAACGTGTTTCGCATGTGAGAAAAAATTTTAAACTCGTGATAGTTAAAAATATTAAATATGTACTTTGATATTATTATTATTATTATTATTATTATTATTATTATTATTATTATTATTATTATTATTATTATTAATTTATTACAATTTTAACAAATATATAATTAATTTTAATTGTTTATTTATTAAATTTTATTTAAGAAAACTTATGAAATTATATTTTCTAATTTTATTTATATTACAAAATTAGAGTTGACCTAATTAGAGTAGAAAAAATATTTTCTTTTACTATACGTAACCTTTTTAATATTTTTTCTTCTTAATATTTTTTAACTTTAATACTTTTTTAAAAGAAACTTATGTGCTATTTTTTTATTTTATAATTGTAATTAGTCATTAGATTATTAAAAATAATCAAATTAATTTTAATTATTTTAAATTTGTCATTATAAATTAATTTTTTATATTTTAACATTAATTTTTTCTTTTTGAGTAATTATACATTGCATGTTTAATAATTTTTGTTTTTAATAGTTCTCTCTACCAAAAAAATTTTCGATACTATTTTAAATTATAACTATAATTAAGTATTAAATATTTAAAATTAATGAAATTAATTATAATTATTTCTTTATTGAACTTTCATCAAAATTTTAGAACTATGTCATTTATTTAGTTTATACTAATTTAAATAAAATTTCATCTAATTATAATAGGGAAATGTAATTTAATTTAAAGTAAAACAAGATTAATTTATGTTATATAAATAGAAGTTAACCTAATTAAAAAAATAATTTAAATTAAACTATAATTTTAATTTTAATTGATTTAATTTAATTTCAATCAATAAATTATTAAATTATCTAATTTTTATATGATAAACAGTTGATCTAGATCTAATCAAAATAGAAATACAATTTAAATTTGTAAATATATATATATATATATATACCATTATTAAATGAAGCATTTTACAAATAAATGCATATACTTTTGATACTTTTTGTAATTTAATCATATATTTTTAATTTTGTTAATTTTATGCATAATTTTTTATTTTTATAATTCAATACATTTGTTTTTTCTGTAACTGGGTGATGATGTGTCAATTGAAAATGCATATATTTTACAAAGTCAGATTGCACCCTAACTCAAAATCAAAATGCAGAGTTTTAAAACTTAAAAAAATGTTGTATTTTGAGAAATTAGCCTCACCCTATCTAATAAAATAGAAGTCCTATTTTCAAAAACGTAATTTTTTTAAAGTTTTAAAACGCTACATTTTGATTTTGAGTTATGTTGCTATCCGACATGGCAAAATATATGCATTTCTGATTAGCATTGAATTACTGAAAAAACAGCTAACACATTGAGTTGTAAAAATTAAACAAATTCATATATATAAAAAGACTAAAATTGAAAATATATAATTAAATTATAAAAAATTGCCAAAATGAATTTATTTTTTTAAAATAACCCTTATTAAATTTACACACTCAAGAATTTAGGTTCTAAACCTAATTTTGAACGATTCCTTTGCTAATACATTAGACATTTATTGTAACAAGGATGATCAGTCTCTTGCCAATAGATATTATTCACAATTTAAAATTGGCCCAAATTGCATAGCACAAGAAAATGTTGGATTTATATATGGATCAAATCCCTCCAAGAGTTTACTTTTGTTAAACTTTTGTTTTAATTTATTTTTTTAAATTGTGATGGTAAACAACATTGCAAGGTGGTTATCTATAATGATAAAGGGGCCTAAAATATTCAACAAGATTGCAAGAAAAGCATTCTTCAACGATTCTTTTGGGACAAATCTCAAGGATCTTTTCATTATTTACTATGTCCACATTTTATGTGTTAAAAAAAATAGTCCACACTCTATTGACGATGAAAAATACAAAAGGACATAAAAAAAAATACAAGAAATTCCAGACTTTATTGTTTTTTCATCTAACGCACTCGATTGTCCACTTTTTTAATAAACAATTTTCCTTCTTTCTGCTGCAACTTGTTATTTTCTTTTTAGAATACCTGCTACTCCTTATCTCTCAGTTGAAGCAAACAACTCAATTACTAAACGCCATCTTCATTTTCTTATTTAAAAAAGAAAACGAAAAACCAATAGATC
>CATIWO010021190.1:0-14023 GCA_949673435.1 Macaranga tanarius | reverse complement strand
AACGAGTGTGAAAAAATGATGGATGTGATGAACAGGAGTAGTAGAAAAGAAAGGTAAAGAAGGAAGGATGTTTACGTGTATAGCGTGCACAAAGCCAGTGGCTGAGGAAGGTGAAGAAGGAGCGCGTGGCAGTGCAACTCCTAATACCAAAGAAGCCGTCAAAAGTCTCACGGCGCAGGTCCTACTCTCTCCTCCCCTACTCCCCTACTTCTGCTGCTACTACTACTTATAATTATTATAATTTCCATTATTATTATTATTATTATTCTTTGAATAAAACAAATAATAATTCCATTTGTTTAAAAACTAAAATTTAAAAATGTGGACCCAACAGACGAATAGTAGGGACCATTTTTTTATATTTGGTGTCTGGGCATCTCTCTTTCACGTTTATATATAACATTACATGTATCAATATGTCTCTTTCTTCCTCTGTTCTGCTGCCACCTACAGCACCAGCACCAGCACCAGCACCCCTACTTCTACTTCTATTTCTATTTCTATTATTATATGTACAGAAACAGTACTCATTCATTCATTTATCTATGTTTAGTAACTCTCTTCTTTTATGCTAATACCCACTGCTTTTTTTCTTTAAAGATTTTACATGCTCAGTGATTGCTTCTTTTTAATACTATGTCCCCACTTTTTATTTCCATTTTATCAACAACCATATTTGTGTTAATGCTAAACCCAATTTTAATTTTATTACCCCTATCCCTTTAATGGAATGACAGAGAGACCAACCAATCAAAGTTACATTTATTTATTTTGGTAAAAAAAATTACAATAAACAGAAGAAAAAGACTACACTAGGAATTAAACAAAAGTTGTTGTTGTAGTAGTAGTAGTGTCTATTCTTTTGAATGTGGCGTCCTCTCCTTTTCTTTCTTATCCATTCAAAAGCGTAGATAGATGGATCGATGCTTTGCTTGTGTTGTCTAGCTAATCTATAGCCCTGTGTGTTTGTCTGTCTGTGACTTATGCCTAGCAAGCCATCCACTAATGACCAACTATCTACAACTGCCAAAACCCTTAATTCTTCTTTAAGGCACATCAACACCAATCCCTCAAAACCTCTGCAAAAGCCTTTGCGGGAAAATGAAAAATAAACAACACTTTACAACAGCTGACATCATTATCTTCAAACAAAAAAGATACTAATAAAGCTCCATGGCATCCACATGCTGCTAGCTACTACTCCTTTCTTTGTACATAAATAAATCCCCCAATTACCTATTGCCTATAGGCTATAGATGGCTGCTTGCTTATGTGACCCCATAAAGATATAGTCCCATCTCATTTCTGCTCTTAACTGTCTCACTTCTTCTTGGTGTTTCTTTCTCAAGCTTGTGTGTGTGTGTGTGAGTGTATATATATGCATTTATGTGTTTCTACCACAGGATGGCACTAAATGATGCTATCTATTATTTTTCTCACATGAACAAACAAAACAATAATTACCTATATCCTTAAATAAATGCTTGATTTAAGTTATTAACATCAAATTTATAATTTGGCAAACAAGTTGTTGTACAAGATGATATTAATTTAATGAATGCAGTAGGTGTAAGCCCCCTAATGGCAGTGGTTATTCACGAACCACACTCGACATTCTAGAGGTCTAAAGGTACACTGCAAATGCTTTTCATAACTAATTTTGCCTCACAAGTCTTCCCGTTTTGATTCTTAAACTTTTTATCGTTCATATACCCCTCTGTCCTGACATTTTTTTTACATATGGACAATAACATATAATAACTTGATGAATGCAGCATATATCTTTATCTAATTTTGGCTCAACTGCCTGTAAAATGCATTTAACCGTCTGAAGAATGTGATATCTTGGGCGAAGTTGCTGGTTAGATAATATGTTTGAGATATCCTATGTCTTGCTCTCATGCATAATTTATTTTGCTTCTAGTGATAATTAGGAGCCTTGGGAATTCTTGACTATGTTGAAAATCTCTCTAACTTTAGCTTCCTCCACAATTCTTCTGCACTTTTATGAATAACTTAGAATCTATATATTGGTTGCGTTTGAAGTTGGCAATGGACAGCATTATATAGCCGTTATGGACTTCTTATTAACACCGAATTCCAATACTGTTCAGATAAAGGATATTGCACTGAAATTCTCTGGTAAACAATGCAAGCCCTGCACAGGCTCCAGCAGTTATAGGAAAGGACAGCGACCTTACCCTGACTTTGATGTGGCTTCTGAAGGGGTTCCTTACCCCTATTTTGGAGGTGGAAGTTCGAGCTCAACGCCTGCATGGGATTTCACAAGTTCAGGTCACCACAGGGGCACAAGAGGTGACTCAAGATTTACTGGAGTGTTGAGTGGTGATCAAACCCCAAGGGGAACAGAGTCTTGTGATGTAGTACTAGAGGATGAAGATGAGCCCAAGGAATGGATGGCACAGGTCGAACCAGGAGTTCACATTACTTTTGTGTCTCTTCCTAATGGGGGAAATGATCTAAAACGTATTCGCTTCAGGTATGCATCACATATCTATGATGTATGCAAGCTGTTATCTTCATTAGTCAAAATCCATTCAGATAATTTAAGATCAATTACTAGAATCCGTGTATAGAAGCAACAGTTGATTAAATTAGCTCTTGCAAGAGCAAACTGACATTACTTGAGCAATTTTTATTTTGAAGCCGAGAGATGTTTAATAAGTGGCAAGCCCAGCGATGGTGGGGTGAGAATTATGACCGAATCATGGAGCTCTACAACGTCCAGAGATTTAACCGTCAAGCTCTTAACACTCCTCCAAGGTCTGAGGATGAGGTAAAATCCTTTTATTCTGGTCAAAAGTTCATTTTTCATAGGTTGGTGGCTTGACTTGGAGATATTTGTGAAATTGTCCATCAGGACTTGGAGTTGTACATTTATTAACTTCTAATCTGTTTGTCTTGCTCACCAAAAGCTTCATAGTGATTTTCATGGCTTTAAATATTTTTAACCCACTCCAAAACTTTGCACTTGAACTTCTCTTTTAAGCCATTATGAGTTTTGTCTTTTTATTAAATTGGTTTCATATCTTTATTTCTTGGCAATCAATACATATCTTTAAAGGGCAAATTGATTGTTTCTCTTTTAGCAGCAGAGAGATTCTTCTTATTCAAGGATGGGATCTGCAAGGGAAAGCCCCATGGCCCCATCATTTACTCCAAGAAATTACTACAAACCCTCTGGAAGTAAAGGGTACTTCCCGTCTGACACTATGGAACAAGTTGGCAGCCAACATTACCACGCAGGTTCAAGTGGTTACGGTACTGGGGGCCCAAAAGGTGAGGCATCTTCTATCGATGCATCTCGGACAACCACATCATCTAGAGATGAGCCTTCTGTTTCTGTTAGCAATGCTAGTGAGCTGGAGTCCGAATGGGTTGAGGAAGATGAGCCTGGAGTGTACATTACTATCAGACAATTGGCTGATGGCACCAGAGAGCTTCGACGTGTTAGATTCAGGTAATGAGAATCCAATCCATTTGTTTGTCACATT
Source organism: Macaranga tanarius (assembly GCA_949673435.1). Taxonomy (NCBI): domain Eukaryota; kingdom Viridiplantae; phylum Streptophyta; class Magnoliopsida; order Malpighiales; family Euphorbiaceae; genus Macaranga; species Macaranga tanarius. The sequence goes on along the minus strand of CATIWO010021190.1, from coordinate 10,508 downwards.
TTATTTTAGCACCCAAAAAAGGAAATTTAAGCTTTTAGCGATCACTTGAATGGCTACGGCTATAAAGTATACTATGAGAAGATAAGAAACATCATGTTTTTAATCTCAATTAGATTGAAAAGAAACTGTTGTTATGTTATTTTCTCATCATGAAATGCTAACTGATCTCTCTGACATTTCATTTCTTATTTTACAGCCGGGAAAAATTTGGGGAAGTGCATGCCAAGACGTGGTGGGAAGAGAACAGAGAAAGAATACAAGCTCAATACCTATAAATACAATTTTACATAACCTACAATGCTAGCAAATGAGGAAAATGAATTAATAGTGCAGTTGGGCATCGCCAAAAACACACTAAAAAAGAAAAAAAAAAAAGGAAGAAAAGTTTTGTTTCATACCATGATGCAATGGTAAGAATGTAGTGAAGGTTTTTTCTTTTTTTTTTTTAAATTATTATTTTTTATTTTTACAGAGAATTGACATTGTCCAGTTATACAGTGTTACTGAGTATTAATTGACCGAATAGCCCAGATGAAGATGCTGATGATGATGTTTCACCATCATTTGTGATGACAACTCCACATTCTAGTGGCAAATTTACTACAAGGGATGTCTAAGCATGCATCCAAATTTTGTCTCTATTGTTGTCTCTTAAATTATAAGTTTAGATCAATTTTTACTGGTGCCTCCTTTTTGCCCTGCTGAGAGACATTTTGTCTTTAAATTTATGAGATACATATTCAGAGTTTGTTCTCTGCAACACTGCCCCAACTTTACAGGTCAGATACTGAAATTATTTCTCATGCTGCAGACACAAGGAACCTATCCTTCCATTATTCTATGATTGGTTGTTGTACTAGAGATCGGGTCTCTTTTCCTTTTTTAAAATATATTTGACAGAAGCTGCTGATAATGTTGCCATGACCCTCATAATAGCCTTTCCAAGATTTCCTTTTGGCTTCTGTCACAATATTAAAGCATGATTACGAAGATGAGATTTTCTTTTTATGGCACAGGCTGCCAGGAATGTCAATATGGTCGGTTCTTTTGCTGCAAGGTCCCCATTGCCTAATGCTGGACAAACAGTCCAACCACTTCAAAAGCAAAATTTGGTTAAACCTTGTATTTGATCCAACTACTAGTTGTATATTTTTAAGCCAATAAACAAATAAAATCTTCTCACTCAACATCATATTTAAAACAACTTCATCATGTGCCGATAAATGATAATTACCTTAGTTATGGTTTAGGCTGTTCATATTGACCTTTATGTTCTCGAATGTGCTACTCTGAATGTTCATATTAAACACTTCTCATCTAAAACATTAAAGGTTTTTGAAAAATAAGTTTTGAAGAATCTTTCATTTTGGACAGCTAAATCAATATATAAATATTTTTACACAATCGATCACAGTTGTGCAACCAATCAATTCCAACTATGGTTGAATTGACCGATTATTAATTATTGGATTATTTCTAATAATTTTTGGTTTGATTAATATAAGTTAATCATAACGTTTCAAGTGGAAAACTTAACGGTAGTAATTTAATTTAATTAGTAATGATATCATAAAATTGTTGCATCCTTAATTCAATATTGGGCTTATATGTGAATAATTATATATTGTGGACTGTCATATAGGTTAAGCCCATATAAAAGTGATTTTTGGACTTTGATGTATCTAAAGGGTTTGGGCCTTTAATGTGTAGAGACTAATGTGTAAATCTATTTTAATGATGGGCTAAAATAGAAATACAAAAAGATAACAGGATTGTTATCTATATAGGTGGTTATGGTCCATAGGTCATACGTGTGAATTTTATCCTGCTTCTTTCTATATCCCTTAAATAGTGAAGAATATAGAGAGAAAATACAGAGGGAATACCTAAAGGCGTTCTCTAAGAAAATGTACTTACTAGAAGGCTACCCTCACAAGGATTGAGGATTGCACTATAGATTCAGGTACGCTTCCGCTATCAAGAATTAATTTCTTAATTGATTTGCCATGAGATTGGGTTCTAGGGTTTTAATTAATTTGAAGATTTTCCCAATAAGTGATATCAGAACCGCTCATGTTGAATCATTAGGAAATTTTTTAATTTTCTATTTGGTGAATTAAATGTTTGGGTATATACAATTTCATGGATTTGTGAAATTATAAATTAATTTTAGTTTACATATATTATGTGTATATGAAAAGATATTGTTTTTGTTCCTCGGCGTTATGTGGGTACTGTGCAATTTTTGTTGATTCAGTGTTGTCGACAAATTACAATTTTTTTTGGTGGTTGTAGATACATGTTTATGACTTGTGAGGTTTCAGGCCATTAATTATGCACTTTTGGTTATATATATATATATATATATATATTGCTGAACATCCAATTTCACTGTTCTGGAACAGTATATTAAAGGCCCTTCGATTTGATTTTAATTACAATTAAACCACCGATTTTACCAACCTCCTTTCAGTGCATAGTAGCCCATAAACAAAACGACACCATTTAAATCAAAAGATACTTATATCCTTAAAGTGATCCAAACGATGCCGTCTCTTTTAGGTAATGTCGTCATTTTGTTTATTAGGTTAACTAAAGCCATAATTTCACTACTGCTTTCTTCTCTGCTCGCCAATTCACAACCGTCCCTCCTTCCTCTCTTATTCTTTAACTCCTCTTTCCCTTCTCTTATTAACTTTTTGAGATTTTTAACTCTGAAACAAAAGAGAGTATGGATATAGGAGTGACAATGAACCCTGCTCTCTTAGTGAGAACTAGTGGTGAATAAAGAAAGAGTCTTTTATTATATATAATATAAAAAATACAAACCCCAATTCTCCATTTTTTTCTTAGATTCTGAATGATAAACACAACATGACATAGCTTGGTACCATTTCTCTTCTCCATGGTAATTTCTATATATTTTTGTTTTAATATAAATTGTTGATTTTTAATTTATAATTTAGTTTTTTTTTTGCATGATCTAAGGTTTGCCTCACAGAATTTGTGTCTATGTTGTTTTAATGTTTTCAATTTTTTTTAGTTGGTTGGTGATGTCTTCCAAACAAATCTTGAAGGAGTTCAAGGATTTCTAGAAGGATCCTCCTAACTCTTGCAGCGCAGGAACCAATTTAACAACAAAATTTTTAAGATCTGCTCTTTTTGTATTCTTTTTTGTTGTTGATATTGATTTGCAATTTATTTCATTATTTTTGTGTGTGGGTTTTCTGGGATTTTGATAATTTTATTAGCTTTTTTTTTTTAAATTTCATTATTGTGGTTATTATTATTATTTTGTTATTGCATGTTGATTAAGTGTTAGTGTTTATAAATTAGGTTTAATTTTAAGATTTGTATTTGTGTATTTTAGGCACTGTTGTTGAAGACATGTTAACTGGTAAACAAGTCTTCCTAATAGTCTATATGCTGGTTGTGTATATTTTCGTTACCCATCTTCTGCATTTCTTTGTCGGTGCCATGTAGTCCACCTCTCTTCTCTTTTTCATCTTTGCGCTACTTATTTTTGTCCACCTTTACTTTACTTTCAGTGTTATTTAATTTCTCACTCTCTTTTGTTATTACTACTATAATCAATTATTTTCATTTGTTTCATTCAACTCTTTTCTTTTATTTGCTAGAAGACCTGCAAGGAACCCATTAGACCTCAACAATTTGTTTGATGATTATAATTCTAGAGATAGTAAAGAAGTATTTGATGACAGCTCTTCATCAGTTGGTAAGTGCAATTTTTATATTATTTTAGTTATATACTACAAAAAATGATTCTTTTTAGTAAAAAAGAAAAAAATAATAAGTTAATATTTTTGGGCCAAATTTTGAAGGTGTTCAATATAACAAGTTATTTTTGACGATGAAATGTGTGCCAAATTAATTCCATTTAGTGCGGTGAAGCTAATATATATATATATATTAGAGGTGCAAGAAATAGAATATGAGCTTACAAGAAAAAAGTAGGGGGTGGTTTTATATAATACAAGGATTATTGCTTTTGCTTGCCAAAGATAATAGACTTCTTACATTGCATCAATAATTACATCACTTCTTACACTTATAAGTTACAACCTTTCTTTCGACACTGTAAATGTATGTATAGTAGGCAACTAGACATCATAAATTAAGTGCAATATTTTTTTTATTATTATTTGGCTTTACATAATATAAGGAGTTATATTGTGCATGTGAATTAACAGCCAGGCACTTTGTTGAAGATAGTCCACCTAAGCATGCTTAAACAACGAGAAAAATATTGAGTGTTAATTGTTATATATGGCTTCTAATTTTCCTTAAAATTTGTGCTTTTGTATTTTTTTTGGACATTTGATTTATCTTTTCAGGCCCCATTAATTTCATGTGATGAACAACAACCTCCCTTTTTTTTTTTTTTTTTTTTGACAATGTCAAGTTGATGATTAAGTTTTTGTTGTTTCAGGTGAATAAAGTTTACATTTGTGAACTAAGTTTTCATTGTTTCAGGTGGGATTTGATTGCTTTTCAAGGTTGAAAAGTTGTAGAAATGAAAAGATTTTGGATTATGAGACACTATGAAGGTTTAAGAAAAAAGAACAAAAGAATTGCATGCTAAAATAGAATTTGATGATCTTTTTAAGCTGTTGTTTTGTTGTTGCAGTAGGAGCTTCAAATACCTTATTCATTCTCTTAATTATTTTTTTTTGTTAATTTATTATTTATTTGTTCTGGATCTTGCAATTGCAAATCAATTACTATCTTTGTTTTTTTTTTTAAGTTAATTTATATAGCTCTCATTGATTCTTTATTAGATTAAATATATGATCTAGTGCAAGTTTCTTTAAAATGATGTAGAAGCATTCTTTTAAGAATCTTTAATGCGTTAAGCCATTCTTTTTATTCACACCTACAAAATATCAAGAGTATGCTCATTTTTAGCTTTTTTTTTCCATTAGTCTTATTTTTACTGTTCTTTCCCCTTATGTAATATATCTTATATATTTTTTTTGAACAAAAAAAATATATTATTTGAATGAATGTACTATTATTAAATTCTCATATTTCATAAATCTACTAGATAAATACTTATGCAAAAGGAAACTAAAAACCTCAATGCAAATTGATGTAATATCAAAAATGTTGTAAATATGGTGGTCTCATTATGAATGGACCAAATGTTGTTACTGCGGTCTCAGTCTCTCATCCCTTTGATGTAACTTAAATTGAAATTGTTGGCTACATCTTCTTATAATGTGATATGCTTATAATGCAATTGCACATTCTAATAGTCAATCATAATGTATGGGGTAGAAATTATAGCTCATTTATTCACTATGAAGAAAATTTTCAACCCTGAAATTATTTGTTGCCAGTATTTAGTTATATCTTATATTTTCTTATAATGTTCCAGTTTTTTACTACTATTAATTTTTTTTCATTCCAGTTTTTTTTTATTAATTATTTCTTTATAGGTATGAAGAGTTAAACAAATTATTATAATTTTACATTTTATTACGAGGATGGAGATTCCGGAAATTAATGATTTCATTTTGTTGGAAATTTTTCTTTTTGGAGAAAAAAAAAATGATTTCATCATAAATTAAATCTCAAATGTTGAATTTTTAAAATATTGTCTTGGAGTTTAAATTTTAAATTATATAATTTTATGAACATTTATTTTTACTAATTAACATTTTATGTATGTGTATATCAGTATATACATAAACTTCCCGCAGCGAAGCGCGGGTTATTTTTCTAGTATATATATATAAATGGATACAATTTTTAGTTGTGGTTATGCATTCAAATATTTATTGATTTTAGTTGATTTGGTTCTTAAAAAAAAAAAATTACAGCAATGCAATTAAGGAAATTTTTTTTTTGGGTGCAATTTTGCAATTAAGGAATTTTAGATACAATTTTCAATTCAAGTAAATGTGTGGTTTTATATATATTTTAAAATAAATTAGTTGAAGTAACATCTCACCAAAGTGAGCTCTCTTGTGGATATTAATTTATTTTAAAATATAAACGGTAATGTGCATGTAATTTATATGAATATTGATCGGCCTAAAGAAAGGTCTGTATTTAATAGAATTACATGTGTATCTGTAGTGATAAATATGTAACAATTATTTGGTTTTACATGTGAATAATAAATCGGCCCAAAAGAAAATTTGTTATTTGACATATTATTTATTGTCAGTGTTTGATTATTACACTAAGATATCACTTACAAGTTAATATCGTTATCCAAAGACATAATATTAATGGAGTGTCCGATATCTTGAGATGAGGTTTACCTTTATTTGAATTTATTATTGATTTTATTTTAGAACTTATGTGAGCTTGTTTTGGTTGTTTGTTGTTCTCTGTTCAGTTATGAATACTCTTACTAATTTTACTGCCAACATCAATTCAGTTCCTATGGTAAATGACATTGACTTCAGGTCATGACAAGGGAACTTTTTAATTATTCTCGGAGTCATGATGATCTTGAAGAATGCCATTCCAGAAATATTTAGGGGCATAATGTCTGAAAAGACAAATGCGGTTAAACAGTTCCCTATAGAAATTGAAAAGAGGTTTGTCAAGACCAAAATGGCTGAAATTGATATGCTCTTGGCAAAATTAATTTCAATGAGGTATAAAGGCAAAAACAATATCAAAGAGTACGTCATAGAGATGTCTCATTTTGCTTCTAAGTTGAAAGCACTTAAGCTAGACCTCTCTAAGGACTTATTAGTGCATCTGGTTTTAATATCCCTTCCAACATAGTTTAGTCAGTTTAAGGTGAGCTATAATTGTCAGAAAGAGACATGGTCTCTGAAGGAGCTCATCTCACACTGTGTTCAGGAAGAGAAAAGGTTGAAGCAAAATAAGATAGAATGTACTCACCTAGCCTCTACCACTAAGGATAAGGATAAGAGAACTAAAAGGATAAAGGATAAGGAGGTTGCAAGAATGGCACCTCAAAAGAAACAACAAAAGAAACCAAAGGATCAAAAAAGAACTAGTTATTTCTTTTCTGGAGCTGAAAGGCATAAAAGGAAGCACTGCACCAAGAAAGGCATGCTTTATAATTTGGTCTGTACTGAGGTTAATTTAAGTTCAGTACCTGGACACACATGGTGGATATATTCTGGTGCAACAACTTACATTGGTGTGTCTATGCAAGGCTGCCTGAGTTGTCGAAAGCCAAATAATGTTGAAAGATACATCTATGTAAGCGATGGCAATAAGGTTGAAGTTGAGGCAATATGGAAATTTAGATTATTGTTAAAGATTAGAGCTTATTTGGATCTTAATGAAACATTTATTGTACCATCTTTTAGATGGAATTTGATTTCTATTTCTGCTTTAGACAAATCTAGTTATTCTTGTCTATTTGGAAATGAAAAATTCAGTTTATTTCATGATTCAAATCAGGTTAGTTCCAGTTCTTTATCAGGTTACAATAATCTTTATTCACTCTATACAGATACCTCATTTAATGAATCATTGCAATTAAGTACACGAGGTGTAAAGAGAAAATTAACCAATGAGAATTCGGCTGCATTATGGCACAAGAGATTAGGTCACATCTCCAAGCGGAGAATAGAGAGACTTGTGTCGGATGAAATTTTCAACCCCTTAGACTTTACAGATTTTGACCTCTGTGTCAATTGTATTAAGGGAAAACATACCAATAAAAGGAGATTTGAAGCCAATAGGACTTTGGACGTCTTAGAACTTATACATACAAAAATTTGTGGGCTATTTCCTACAGCTGCTTGGAATGGTCAACAATATTTTAAAACATTCATGGATGATTTTTCTAGATATGGCTACATATATCTCCTAAAAGAAAAGGCACAGTCTTTGGATGTGTTAAAAAGTTATAAAGCTGAGGTTGAAAATCAACTCAGTAAAAGGATTAAAAGTGTCAGATCTGACTATGGTGGTGAATACTATGGTAGATATAACGGTTTAAGTAAATAATATCTAGGACCATTTGCTAAATTCTTAGAGGAATGCGGTATCGTCCCATAGTACACTATGCCTAGTTCACCTACTATGAATGGTGTTGCTGAAAGATGAAACAGAACACTTAAAGATATAGCGAGGAGTATAATTTCTCATTCTACCTGACTAGAATCACTATGAGGAGAAGCACTTAAGACTGCAGCATATATCCTTAACATGGTTCTAACAAAAGCGATTGCCAAAATCCCTTATAAATTTTGGATTAGTAAGAAACCTAGTTTAAAGCACTTGCATGTTTGGGGATGTCCAACTGAGGCAAAGCCTTATAGGCCTAATGAAAAGAAACTGGACTCAAGGATGATGAGTTGTTATTTTATTAGATACTCTAAAAGATCCAGGGGGTATAAGTTTTATAATTCCACAACTAAGTCAATTTTTGAGTCAGGAAATGCCCAATTCTTTGAAGATGTTGAGTTTATAAGGGGAGATAGAGTTAGAGACTTTATCTTTGAAGAGGAATATGTTGATATTCCCATGGGTACTATTGGCATTGATTAGGATTCCATTCCTGACTTTATTCAAGACAATGTCAGAGAATCTCCCAATTAAAAAATTATTCCAGAAGAATAAACTCTACCACCTTAAGAACCTATGCCATTAAGGAGATCCACTAGAGAAAGAAGAACTGTAATACCAGATGATTATATTGTATTTCTTCAAGAACATGAGGTTGACATTGGAGTGATAGAAGATGATCCAATCAACTTCCATCAAGCTATAGAAAGTTCTAATTCTTAGAAGTAGATTGATGTCGTGAATGAGGAGATAAAGTCCATGAGAGACAATGACGTATGGGATCTTGTCCCATTGCTAGAAGGTGCAAAACCCATTGGTTACAAATGGATATTTAAGACTAAGAGGGATTCAAAAGGCAATATGGAAAGAAATAAGGCACGTCTTGTTGTAAAGGGCTTTACATAGAAAAAAGGCATTGATTATAAAAAGACTTTCTCTCCAGTTTCTTCGAAAGACTCTTTTAGGATTATAATAGCATTGGTGGTATATTTTGATCCTGAGTTGTATCAAATGGATGTAAAGACAGTGTTTCTTAATGGCAATATTGATGAAATGGTTTAGATAGTGCAGCCAGAAAACTTTATGTCTAGAGAGCCAAAGAATATGGTTTTCAAACTTAAGAAATCTATATATGGGCTTAAGCTGGCATCTTAATAATGGTATTTCAAATTTCATCAGGTGATCATCTCGTTTGGTTTTGAGATGAATTTGGTTGATAAATATATATACCATAAGTTTTGTGAAAGTAAGCATATTTTTCTGGTTTTATATGTCAATGACATTTTGCTTGCCAGCACTGATATAGGCTTATTGCACAAAACCAAGAGCTTTCTAGCTAATAACTTTAAGATGAAATATCTTAGTGACGCCTCTTTTGTATTAGGCATCCAGATATATTAAGATCGCTCCCGGGGTATTCTTGGATTGTCACAAAAGAGCTATATCGAAAAAGTTCTCAAAAAATATGGTATGTAGGATTGTAAACTAGGTGATGCCCCTGTGGCTAAGAGTGATAGGTTTAGTCTCAAATAGTGCCCTAAGAATGATTTTGAGGAAAAGGAGATGCAAAAGATTCCTTATGCATCTGCAGTAGGGAGTTTAATGTATGCTCAGTTTATTATGCGTTTGAATATTATGTACATCACTGGGATGTTGGACATATATCTAAGCAATCCAGGAGTAGACCATTGGAAAGTAGTCAAACTGGTCATGCGGTACTTATAGAGAATAAAAGACTACATGCTCATATATCAAAGGTCAAATCAGCTTGAGATCATTGGGTATACTGACTCCAATTTTGCTGGATGTCAAGATATTATGAAATCTACTTTGGGCTATATCTATCTGCTAGCTAGGGGTGCTATTTCCTGGAAGAGTGCTAAATAGTCTCTTATAGCCTCTTTAACTACGGCAGCAGAATTTGTAGTGTGTTATGAGGCATCCAATCATGGAATATGGTTACGAAATTTTATCACGGGACTACGCATTGTGGATGGCATTGAAAGGCCACTTAAGTTATTTTATGATAATAAGTCAGCAGTTTTATATTCTAATAAAAATAGGAGCTCGACGAAGTCAAAGTATATAGACATCAAGTTCCTTGTTGTGAAAGAGAGAGTTCAGAGTGGACAGTTGTTTATAAAGCACATCGATACAAACTCCATGGTTGCGGATTTGCTTACTAAGGGAGTACCACCCAAAGTGTTTCATGAGCATACTACTCGTATAGGTGTCATATCATTTGAGGATATTCAGTTTTAGTAGGAGTTTACAATTTTAGATGCTCTTTGATGTAAACATTGTTTAGTTTTTTCAGTTTATGGATTTCAGTTATTTCAGTTATTTTTTGCAGAAATAAAGTTTTTGGTTTATTCACACTCTGATTTTGGTATGGTTTGATCTCACTTAGGTTTAAGGTGGACCAGTTGGAAATAGATATGTTAAGATCACAGTGCATGAAATTTTCATACTACACATCC
>CATIWO010021176.1:0-11511 GCA_949673435.1 Macaranga tanarius | reverse complement strand
TTCGTTATAGTGCATGATTTAATGTTAGTGTTATGATTTAACTCCTTTATGAACATTAGCTATTGATTCAAGTTGTTATTTAAACTGTTTTAAAGATTTATTTATGTGAATTTCGTTTCTGTCTAAAACTAGAGGGCGTGCATCTGTACGATGAGACGCACGCCCCAGCACGTAGAGGCGCATGCCTCTACTGCTATGTATTTTTGAATTTATGACCGTTAGTGAAACATGCGCCTGTTTAGCAGAAGTGTGCGCCCCTTCTTAAAGAAACGCACGCCTATGTAACGCAGAGGCGTGCGCCTCTGTGTTCCAGAACTTTGATTTATTTATTTGCTTTTCTTTTTGTTTAAATCGTATTTTCCGAATGATTTTAATCTCGTGTTATGTTATATCTCATGTCTTCGACAACCTATATTTAATTTAGTTGCTTAATTATTTAATTATTGTCTTTTTAAATATTTTGTTATAATTTGATTTATCTTTATTTTCATTATTTATTTAATTATGTTGTAGTTTATTTTCTTGTTATTTAATTTTGTTTGGTTATTTGATTAAAGGGTTGTAATCATTTCTCCTCCCTCCTTTTCTTTGTATGGTTTATTTTGATGTTATTTATTTTAATTGTGGATGTGTGAATGCTTTAACCAATTAAATTGCATGAAAATGGACTAATACCAAACTTGGACTAAATTGTAAAATTTAAAAATTATTTGAATCAAAACAGCCATTCATATGTAATTAAAGGATAATTAAGAAATTAAAAAAATAAACATAAAACATAAACGGAGGCTGATCGCAAGGTCGGGTGGGCCGCTAAAAGCCCATACCCAATTTCCGGACCCAATCTCTGAGGACGGCTGCTGGGCTTCCTCCGTGGAATTCAGTTGCTGTAAAAGTGTGTCCTGGGTTTCACCCGGGTGGAGACTCCATTCTCCAACCAAAGCCTAACAAGGCCCAACGTTGTACTTCTAGTGGGCCCTGAGCTCGCACAGTGCCGTGATCGTCGAACACTTGGGCGCGTGCTGAACCCCACCGCCTACAGTGAACAATAATGCTTGTGAGATATACCTAGTAAATATATGGTGGACTTGGTTTTGAATATGTACTAGCATTGATAAGAAATGCATATGGATGATATAAACCCATATTTATAATGAAAGGAATGTGTGAATCTTCCTTGTTTATCATCTTTGGGTGATTGAGATTGGGAAGATAGTTATATTGGATGAATTATGAATCTTGAGTTGTGATATGGAATATGATTAATATTTGCATACAAAAGTGAGGTTGATGTATTTATTGTGATGTATATGATGATGTATTTATTATGAGGTATATGATTGAACGTAGTAAACATGAAATATGATGGTATTAAATTGTAGTTGTAAGTGTGTATGTATTATAAACTTATGTTTGGCCCATTGGATATAAATGGTGCTATATTTATGAGTAAATATGGATATAATGTGTGATAAATATATCGATTGGCTAAGTGACCGTCAACAATATGAAATGTTGATTATGTCGATTGGCTAAGTGTCCGTCGACTATGTGTAATATTGATTATGTGGACTGGCTGAGTGACCGTTGACAATGTGAAATGTTGATTATGTCGACTGGCTGAGTGACCGTCGACAATGTGAAATGTTGATATGTCAATTGGCTAAGTGTCCATCGGTAAGATTAAATGAAATGTTGTGAATGTGAGATATGAATTTGTGAAACATGAGTACAAGTGTTTGTGTGATCACAAGTGTGCATTCTTTTTTTCAAGGATTTGATGATTGTGAGAATTTAAAGTAAATATTGGTAAGTATGTGTACTTATATATATATATATATGCATATGCGTATATGGCTGTGTGATGAGGATACCGAATGGTGTGTTAATATGTGTTCTTTAATCTTATGTGTGAGAATGGATCTTAGTATCTGAGAATGCTACTGATGACTTGAGGATATGGTTATGAATGTTTGATGATTGTATATATTACACCCAAAAATAAGTTTTTGGTGTTTGAGTATACTTTTGAGGTATTTTTGGGGTTAGCAAATTCTTTTGACACGACTGTGTGGCTTCAACGCACGGCTGTATATGTGCAGGGTGCTGAATTCAGGATTCAGGCATGGCTGTGCACACTTTCTATGCTGTTGTGTGTGCATAATGTGCTAATTTTAGGACTCAAGCACAGCTGTGCACATTTTTTACACGGCCGTGTGCAACCTGATTGACAGCAGATGACTTGCACGACCCTAGACATGGCCGTGCCATCTCTTGTAAATTTTAGTCTCTGTATTTTTGATATAACATAATCTATAGAACTCCAAATAGGGAATGGTTTAATGTTAGAGAAACTTTAGAGAGTCTTTTAAAACTTGCGTGTTTTGAGTTTGCATTGAATTTATCACTACGATGGTCTAATAGAGCTTGACATTTTATTGTTCACTCTGATTGCTTTGCATGATCTTTTAGTATTAAAAAATTCATAATTAATTCCATACACTTCCAAATTGTATAATTCTAGTCGGGAATGAAATTAGACTCATAAATATATAGTATGTATAAATATTATAACTTTGGGATGTGTCTACAATTTATGAAAACATTGTGAATCAAGGTCTTGAATCTGCTTATAGCAGACTCCATGTAGTTTAGTGTGTTACAAGTTATATATATATATCATTGTATTATTAACTACTTACTGAGTAGCAATCTTATTCTTTTGCATCTACATGTTTCAGGGTATAGTTAGATAAAGCTTAGAGTTGCATTTGATAGTGACCTCAGGTGGGCCAGAGGCGAGCTTGGTGCAATTATAACTCATCCTCATTTTCATAAGACATATTGCATTTTGCAATGATATTATGAATATATTTTAGTCATGAGTGATGAATATGATGTTGGGTATAATTTGAAATGCACATAGGTAATTATATGTGGAGTTTCTGTATATGTATTTTCATATACTACTTGGAAAAAAAATTTCCTATGCCACGTGTATGGTTGTGATTGTGGGTGTGACATTAAGTGGTATCAGAGTAGGAATTAGATTCCCTTGGGCCATAAGAATGTGATGCATTCATGGCATATTATGTATAAATCATGAGTTGTATATAGTTGTTATGTGTTAAGCTATATTAGGATGGAGGGACACCAAGTGCCTCGCTTTGGCCCTGAAGAGTTATCTGAGTCTATTTATAGGTATGAATCTATGCATGCTCTAGGTGGACATTAACATGAATATGGACTTGAACAATCACAACCACCACCACCTCCTCCACAAGTTGCTTATTTTCCATATATACAAGAATTTGTTCAAGTTATGAGAGAAATGACTCAAAAACCAATTGGAAGCACTCTTGATGACAACTATGAAAAGATAAAAAAATAGGGTGCTAAAGTTTTTGCTGGGACTATTGATCCAATGGTGGCTGAGGAATGGTTTAGAAACACCGAAAGAGTGCTAAACTGATTTGAGTGTACTACTGAAAAGAAGGTGAGCTATGTAGTATCTCTTTTGGAACATGATGCTTTAGATTGGTGGGAAACTATACCAAGAAGCAAAGAGGAACCAATGGCATTGACTTGGGCAGATTTTTTAAAGGAATTTTCAGATAAATATATGCCGGTTGTATACAAAGATAAGAAGAAACTTGAATTCTTTGAATTGAAGCAAAATGACTTAGTTGTGGCTGATTATGAAGTGCAATTCGTAAGATTATCAAAATACACACCTGAAGAGGTAGCTACTGGCAAATTGAATATAGATAAATTTATAAGGGGATTGAACCTGGAAATCAGAGAAAAGATAGTAGTGAAACCTCCAACTTATAGAGACTTACTAGAAGCAGCACTTCGAGCTGAAAAGACCATATTAGAATGAAAAATATTAGATGTCAAAGAAAAGGAAACTAAAACAACCAAAGTGAATGAAAATTTATCTTTTAGAAGTTTGGGATCTCGATAAAGTGGAATAAAGAAACATTAAGTGAGTTAGGTTAGTTTACTAGAGGAAAGGTCAATAACCAAAAGATTTAAACAATCAGATGATAGAGAAAATGTTGATAAGAGTAAATCTGTGAGTGATACAATAGCTTTAATGTGTAATGAATGTGGAAAATTACATAAGGGAGAATATTAGAGAACTAAACTGAAAGTGTATTACTGTTGTAGACAACCCGGACATTTTATCATAGATTGTCCAGTAAAGAAAAATAATGAAGAATCTCAAATGGTGGGATAAAATAATGTTAGGAAAAATATACCACAAATTAGCCAAGGAAGAGGTCGAGAAAATTAAACAAGTAAAAATATGGGTACATTTACTATACTTATTTATCATGCATTTTTGTTGATAAATTTAGATTCTAAAAATTTACATATTTGTTTATATGGGTATGCATCATATTTATATATATCTTACTTGAATAATTGTGAAAGTATGGTATGTGTGTGTTCTATGCTTATTGGAATAATGTGATTGCAAATCTGATAAAGGAATTCTACTTCAAAATAGTGAATGATATGATTAATATTATTATAAGAATAGATTGGGATATGGAACTACTACATCATTGTGAAGTAATAATGGTTAAAAGAGAAATTGTATATGTTGTTAAGTTTATTTGTCATTACATATCATGTGAATTGAAATGAGTGTGAAATTTATATAAGTAATGTCGAAGATCTAAGGAATGTTAACTAAGGGGAATAGATATATTATAATTAGATAATTCTTGTTATGATTTTGAAAGAATTATTGAAAGTTACTTCAGCAATGGAAAGCAAACTTGAAGATGGAAAAGATAGAGTGATAATTGAATAATTTATCATGGAAAAATATTAAATTCAGCTTATTCAAGTAGAAGATGATAGTGTGTGGTTATGTGTTGGCTATAGATAATTGAACAACAACATAGTGAAGAATTGCTTGAATAATTAAAAGCTGCTACAATAGTACTCAAGACGGAAGTAAAAGCGGGGTGCTAACAACTTTGAAAAGTACTCTTCTCTATTTATTAAGTTGAGAAAGACATGTTGAACAACTTCACAGTAGACATAGTTATATATTATTTCAGCTAAATGAGTTATGGGGTGAAAAAAGGTTCTATCTTGTATGCATAACTATTAAGGAAACAAACTAAAGCTGGTCAATGAAGATTTAGGAAGCAAGTAAAAGCAACCACTACTACTCTTTTGTTTACATTATTGATTGGGGATGAAAATTTAATGGGTTATGTTAAGGTTTCAAAACTAGAAATAGAATATGTGTGTGACCGCTATATTGGACAATTATAAAATTATGATCTCATAGAGCAAATATATCATCTTATGATTCCAAATTAGCTATTATGGTTTAACCATTGAAGATTTGAAGACAATAATTATATGGGAAATCATCATTAATGTTCAACGAATATCAAGAGATTGAAGTATATACTTATCAAAAGGTGTTGTATTAGGAAAATAGTGGGTTCTGAAGTCTTCTAATTACTGGCTGACAATGAAAAGAATCATAGAAAAGGTTGTTATGTGAAAGCAGACTATCAAGCTCTACTGGGAAATTATGCATGTCACCGGTACCAAAGCGGAGATGGCAAGGAATATTGTTGAATATTGTGATTATATTATTGCATGCATTTGGGAATATGATGCATTTTGGAATATTATATTATAAAAAGTGAAATGGCATGAGGTATTATCATTTAGCATGCTTGACAGAGATTCGAGTTGAATAATTGAAAGTATAATTTAGAAATTGAAAGATATTATGAGGGTTTATACAATAAAGATAAAGAAAAATTGAGTTCATAAAGTATTGTTATTTTGTGAGTAGTTAATTTCGAGGATAAAATTTTCTTTAAGGAGGGGAGAAATGTAACACCCGACCTCTAGTATGTGTACTTCTAATTTAAGCATTGCATTTTATACATAGTATAATAGTGGACTTTATTTAAGCATGAGTATGTTTATAAATTGTAGAGAGAGACCAAATGGTAAGGAAAAATGGGATTAAATTGCTACAATAAAAAGTTATGGGTTAAAAGTTATGGGTTATTATGTAAAAATCCCATTTCATTAATGGGGAGAAAGGATGTTGTGGTGATATTTGTCTATAATTATCTAAATTTTTATTGTTTTTCTTTATTGATAATTATGCATTAATTAATTGAACACCTATAGGGGGCAAGTGGAATTTTGTGATTGGTTGTATGTGTGTGTGTGTGTGTGTGTGTGTGTGTGTGTGTGAGGGTTTGTATGTATGGTGTATGTTAGAAGTGTAGAGAAATCTATTAGCTAGGAGAGTGATTTTTGTTGAGTTAGGAGATTTTGGATCTTACACAATGAAACAAGAGTTTTAGGAAGCTTTAGGAGGTCTTTAATCAATTGGAACTTCAATTGGTAAGCTATGCTTGTATTTTTGTTAATTGAAGTCAAGTTTTGGGTTGTTGCAAATTCGGGTTCTGTTTTCCTCTATTTTCAGTCCTAGGATTTTTGCCATAACTTGGGCTGTAAATCTATAAATTGAGCAAGGTTGGATGCTTTGAAAACTTCAGAGAGTCCTCTACAACTTTTATATTTTGAGCTTGGACTGTTTCCATTGTTAAGAGGGTCTAACAGGGTTCAACATTTTAGTGCTCATGCTGATGGCCCTATTTTACCTGATTTGATTCAATAAATCATAGATAATTCTATACATGTCTGAATTAAGTAATTCTAATTGGCAATGAAAGTAGACATATAATTCTAGCTCCTGTACTAAAATCATAATCATAGGGTTTTTATACATGATATTTGGACATGTTAAATTTAAGGTGACAGATTATACAAGTTAAGCTTAAGTGCATATGTGTTGTGTTGTATGCGTGTTTGATATGTGGATATGTGTAGGAGCTACAAGAGGCAAGGAGAAGACAACCAACTAGGGAAACTCTTCTTATTTACATTTGGAAAGCACTTGTGATAAGTAGTATTAATATAATGAATGAGATGCAAGGATATGTAATATTGTTAATTGAATATTAATCTTATTTTAGTATTTAATAAATTAAGAATTTTATGTGAACAATAATGCTTGTGAGATATACCAAGTAAATATATGGTGGACTTGGTTTTGAATATGTACTAGCATTAATAAGAAATGCATATGGATGATATAAACCCATATTGATAACAAAGGGAATGTGTGAATCTTCCTTGTTTATCATCTTTGGGTGATTGAGATTGGGAAGATAGGTATATTGAATGAATTATGAATTTTGAGTTGTGATATGGAATACGATTAATATTTGCATACAAGAGTGAGGATGATGTATTTTTTGTGATGTATTTATTGTGAGGTATATGATTGAACGTAGTAAACATGAAATATGATGGTATTGAATTATGGTTATAAGTGTGTATATATTATAAACTTGAGTTTGGCCCATTAGATATAAATGGTGCTATATTTGTGAGTAAATGTGGATATGATGTGTGATAAATATGTCGATTGGCTAAGTAACCATCGACAATGTGAAATGTTGATTATGTCGATTCACTAAGTGACTGCTGACTATGTGTAATGTTGATTATATCAACTGGCTGAGTGACCGTTGACAATATGAAATGTTGATTATATCAACTAGCTGAGTGACTATCAATAATGTGAAATGTTGATATGTCGATTGGCTAAGTGTCCGTCAGCAAGATTAAATGAAATGTTGTGAATGTGAGATATGAATTTGTGAAACATAAGTACAAGTGTTTGTGTGATCACAAGTGTGCATTCTTTTATTCAAGGATTTGATGATTGTGAGAATTTGAAGTAATGATGGTAAGTATATGTACTTATATATATATGCATATGCTTATGTGAGTGTGTGATGAGGATACCGAATGTGTGTTGATATGTGTTCTTTAATCTTATGTGTGAGAATGCTATTGATGACTTGAGGATATGATTATGAATGTTTGAATTTGTGATTTATTGTATATGTTACACCCAAAAATAAGTTTTTGGTGTTTGAGTATACTTTTGAGGTGTTTTTGGGGTTAGCAAATGCTTTTGACATGGTTGTGCATTTGTAGGGTGCTGAATTCAGGACTCAGGCATGGTTATGCACACTTTCTATACCACTGTGTGTGCTCAATGTGCTGATTTTTGGACTCAGGCATGGCTATGCACATTTTCTGCATAGCCGTACGCAACCTAATTGGCAACAGATGACTTGCACAACCCCAGACACGATCGTGCCGTGTCCTAGAAATTTCAGTCTTTGAATTTTTATGATATAACTTGATATATAGAACTCTAAATAAGGGATGGTCTTATGATGGAGAAACTTTTGGGAGTCCTTTACAACTTTCATGTTTTGAGTTTGAGTTGAATTTATGATTACGGTGGTCTAATAAAGCTTGACATTTTATTGCTCACTCTCATTACTCTGCACGTCCTTTCAGTGTTCAAAAATTCATACTTAATTCCATATGCTTCCAAATTATATAATTCTAGTTGGAAATGAAATTAGACTCATATATATAGAGTTTGTATAAATATTATAGATTTGGGATATGTCTATAATTTATGAGAATATTTTGAACCAAGGCCTTGAATCTGCTTATAGCAGACTCCATGTAGTTTGGTGTGTTACAAGTTATATATATATCATTGTATTAGTAACTACTTACTGAGTAGCAAGCTCATTCCTTTGCATTTACATGTTTCAAGGCATAGTTAGATAAAGCTTGGAGTTGCATTTGATAGTAACCTCAGGTGGGCCAGAGGCGAGCTTGGTGTAATTATACCTCATCCTCATTTTTATAAGACATATTGCATTTTATAATGATATTATGAATATATTTTAGCCATGAGTGATGAACATGATGTTGGATAGAATTTGAAATGCATGTAAGTAATTATATATGGAGTTCGTGTATATGTATTTTCATATACTACTTAGAAAAAAAATTTCCTATGCCATATGTATGGTTGTGATTATGGGTGTGACACAAAGAAATTTCAATAATTCTTCTAGAAACACATCGGGAATTCTCTAATTATGAATACATCCATTACCCTTAATCAGTCTTCTTTGAATCTTCAATATTAGCTGTATAAACTTCACACACATCTCAAATCACATGAAATGCAACCACAATGAAAATCAAACAAACACGTACAACTCTCTTTTAACCATTATTACTATATTTCTTTGTCTCAAAATATTCGTGTCTACCTCTTCTACATAATAATTCACATTGATATAATAATTTCATACCCAATCTATTCTCAAAATAATACTAATCCTTTTTCCAATTCATTAACTATTAAATCCATCATAATATTTCCTATTTTAAAACAGAATCTCAACATCAGGTTCGCAGTCATATCATCCCAACAAGCATAGAAACACACATTCTATATTTTAATATTTCAAGGTACCACATATAAGTGATGCATACTCATATAGACCAACATGTGAGTCTAGAATCTAAATCTGTCAACATAAATGAGTTAAAAAAATATATATTAAATGTACCTGTATCTACATTTGTTGTGTCAATTCTACTTCTTTTATTTCCTCGACCTCTCCCTCGACTAGTCTGTGGTGCACTTTCCCCGGAACTGCTTTGCCCCATCATTTGAGATCCATCAACATTTTTCTTTACTGGACAATCCATAATGAAATGTCTTGGTTGTCTACAATAGTAACACAGTCTTGGTTTAGAACCCCAACATTTTCCTAAATGAAATTTACCATATCTATTGCATACTGGTACTGATGTTCCACCTGTAGATTTGCTTTTATCAACACTTTTTCGACTATCTAATTTCCCAAATCCCTTATTAGATGATCCTCCCATTGATTGATTGGAATGGTTGATTCCACGTCCCTTAAATCCACTTTGTTGAGATCCAGTGCATCTGAAAGATAAATTATCACCTATTCCGGTTGACGTATAAAATGCACTTGCAGTTTTCTTCTTTTTGACTTCCAAAACATTTCTTTCTAATATGGTCTCCTTAACCCAAAGTGCTGACTCTATTAAATCTCTATAGGTTAATGGTTTTGCTGCCACCCTTTCTCTAATTTCAAGATTCAGTCCTCTCTCAAACCTGTTTCTTTTCAACTCATCAGTGGCTACTTCTTCAGGAGTATATTTTGATAATCTCACAAACTGAACTTTATAATCAGCAACAGATAATTCATTTTATTTTAATGCAAGAAATTCAAGCTTTTTTCTATCTTTATACATAGCTGGCATGTATTTATCTGTAAATTCCCTTAAGAAATCTGCCCAAGTTAATGTCATTGGCATATTCTTGCTTTTTGGTACAGTCTTCTACCAATCTAAGGCATCCTACTCAAATAGTGACACTGAATAGCTTTACTCTCTTTTTAGTAGTACATTCAAATCAATCTAGCACTCTTTTAGTGTTCCTCAACCACTCTTCTGCCACCATTAGATCAGTAGTTCCAATAAAAACTTTAGCACCCTACTTCCTTATTCTTTCATAATTTTCATTAAGAGTACTTTTTATTTGTTTCTGACCCATAGTTCTTATCATCTGAATGAATTTCTGCATGAATAGGTATGCAACTTGTGGAGGAGGGGGTGACTGTTCAGGTTCACTTAATACATGTATAGGTGTTTGCCTATGTACGGACTCAGATGACTCTTTCGGTCCAGTGCGAGGTACTTAGTGTTCTTCCATCCTGACATGTTCAATACACATCATCTATATACAATTTATGATTTATGCATGACAAACCATGAATGCATCATGTTCTTGTGCCCAAGGGACTCTAATCCATGCTTTGATACCACTAAATGTAACACTCCCAATTACATATAATGACACGTGGCACAATAAAGTTTTCACATAACTCATTACTATTAAACCTTTATAATAACACACTGTTGTAAGAAAGTATGTGTGGAGAACAATGAAATTGCGGAATTTAAAATTATTCATTGCATGCAACATTTGCATCAACACAATACCTATCCATGCCCATAGATCATATCACATGCATAATAGATAACACATAGTTAACATGCCAACCAAAACAGAATATGAAAAGGAGTTCTTACCAACAAAGAGATATAGTAACACTTACATACTCCTTAAGCTGGTAGGACACTCGAAATGCTTTGGTCAATGGCAATCCACAAGCTTGAGCTCCCCAAGTGTGAAGCCTCTAGCTTGTCCACACGGCTATGGCTTGGAAGATCTCCTTGTGTGATGTTGTTCTATCCACAAGCCTCTCCTTTGATGACCTAAAGTGCTTGCTAGAATTTTCACCAAACAAGAATGTGTAGAAGAATGAAAGAGCCTTTGAAGGTGATGGACTTAGAAGAAAGAACACAACCCTTGTGTTTTGTTTGATATCAAGAACCTTTAGAAAGAAGAAGATGGAAGAGACTCTCTCAAAAATTTTCTCTCTAAAATTGATATCAACTTCTCTCTCCAAATTATGCAAATGAACTAATGCCTTAACTCTCTCTACAAACTCCACTAACTAT
>CATIWO010021153.1:0-38246 GCA_949673435.1 Macaranga tanarius | reverse complement strand
CATAATTAAGATTTCACATAGTTGACGGTCACTGATTATGGTATATTTTGTTATGCTTTATGTATGTAATTTATGCAAATTTTATGATAAAGTGTGTTAATTTGTGTTTAGATAGGATAGTTATGTTTATTTGATATTTGTAGGTCATTAATCAAGGTTGGATTTGGATCAATCAAAGATTAGGAGCAAATGAAGTTTATTTTTGAAGCTTTTGTGAACACATGCAACAACACGGCTGTGTATCTATCCGTGTAGTCCGCTGGAAGATTTCAATACCCTGAACACGGGTCAAAATATGCTCGTGTGGCAGGCCATGTGATGCACTACTAGTTTTATATAATAAGAAACACGGCTCGGGACATGGCCGTGTGGCTGCTCGGATTATGCAAAGAATGAAGACACGGGCGTGTAGGCAATTTACAAGGCCATGTATGCGGAAGAGAAAAGATAAGATTGACTTCTTTTAACTCTAATCTAGAGGGAATTAAATGGAAGCTATAAAAGGAATAAGAGACCACGTAGAAAATCATCTTCGACAGAAAAAAGAGAGACCTTTAGGGCATTATTGAAGACCAATATTGGAGATTGAAGATTGGAGAGATCAAAAGATTGAATTTCTATTTTCTTCTTCTTATTTCTTGTAATTGGTGCTGGATTTCTTTCACTTGTCTTTTGAGTTTAGTTTAATTATGTTAGGCTAGGTTTTTTATTCATTAGGGAATTAAGGATCCGAACATGAATTAGTCATATTTTCCTTCTTAATAAATCTTTTATTCATGCAAAGTTATGTTTATTGAGATTAATGTTTGTTTGTGTTTGGCCAGCATTGACATGATTTAAATTGAGATTATGCATTGAGAGATGATTGTCTTAATAGAACTATAAACATAAATGAAATTGATTCATTGCTAGAGATAGATTGAATTGATTTAATTCCTTAAGAGTGAGATTAAACTTTGTGATTCAATTGATTAGGGTTTGTAATTGCAATGAGAATTGGATTGCATGATCATAATTAAAGAGTGCAGAGTAGTATAGTCAACCTTGAGAGAGGTGATTATCATTTTAGATAGCTCAGGATTTGCATGAATAATTGAATTAAGGGAACGAAAATTGGTTAATGATTGTGAGGTGAATTAATTTCCTAATGGTTGTTTTAGATTTGGTTAATCGATTATAAAAATAGGATTTATAGTTTATTTAGCTTTAATTAATTATAATTATATTGATCATTATAATTGGCCGCTTTAAACAATTAGAGATAAATTAATAGGTGGATAGATTAAAATCTCTGT
The DNA here is from genome assembly GCA_949673435.1 of Macaranga tanarius. Lineage (NCBI taxonomy): Eukaryota > Viridiplantae > Streptophyta > Magnoliopsida > Malpighiales > Euphorbiaceae > Macaranga > Macaranga tanarius. The sequence continues at coordinate 36,951 of CATIWO010021153.1, read as the reverse complement.
GGGAATGATATCTTTAGTACTACTTATTGGTTCTGTATACTTGCAGAGTTTTACATAAACAAATGACAATCAAAGTCAATAAAGAGGGTCAAATGATCCTTTATAAGGAAATGATGGTCCAATGTCACGAAATCGAGTCAAACATGCCAACGTGGCACTTTCAAAGTTGATCTACAACCTTCTAGCTAAGGAAATTATGAATTTTGAAGATGTCAAAGTTGAGGAAGCATCACCAAGGCTTGTCATTGTGTTTTTGATGAGTTTTCAAGGCTTTGAAGTAGTTTTAGGTTCAACATGCCCGTGTCCCGCTTCACATGGCCATGTTGGACGCTCGTGTCCGTGCTCGTGTATGCAACACGGTCATGTATTTGTCTATGTTTAGCACTGCTAAATTTTGGGGGTTGGAACATGGCCACCTACACAGCTGTGTATCGAGTTTTGAGTCAAAATCGAATTAATTAGGATTAATTATTTTAATTCCTATTTTTAGTTTTGGGTTTTAGTTAGGATTACTAAGTTTAATAGAACTTTTATAGCTTTTATTTTCTTATAAATAAATATCATTCCTATTGTAAAAATAACTAAATTTTGAGATAAATATAATTTTCTAGGAATTTATTTCCTTTAGTTCTTGCATAAATTATATTGACCTTATAAAACTAGTTGCTTGTGGCGGTCATCATTATTCCTTATCACCCTCTTAATTCTTTCTTTGTTCTAGGGTATAGCGGAAAACACTCTAAATTAATTTGATTAATTTGTAACGAAGGGTCTTAGGTTTAATATACCTAAGGTTTGGGTTGGTTAATTCAAATGAATTTAAGATTTCTTTCTTATCTTTATCTTTTATTTGTTAATTATTTGTTCCGTGAATTTTAATATTTTCATGGATGCGTGTGGGTTGATTTGAGATTATTAAAGTTTCCCTATTAAGATCACATCATGATATGAATTATCTGGGAGTTCCAATATTGAATGGGAGTTCCAATATTGAATGGAAGAATGGGGCATAAAGCCCACCAAACTATGATAAGAAAAATGTATAAGCGAGCTAACGAGTGGAGTTTTCATGCAAATATTCTCATTGACTAGTAAGAACACATTAATATAATTATCTCTAATTCGATCCCAATATATACTATATAGACAACTTTATAAGAGATAGTGAATTGTTAATGAAAAATTTGCTCATCGTGTAGGAAATCTTAGGATATATATGTTCTGTCATTGCTGCTGAGCTATAGAGAGTTATCTATGGCCTTTGGGTTACTTGGAATGTAGGTGTAATTAAGGTGATTGTCTAGTTGGATAACAGTTATGTAGTGCAAATGGTGACAGATAATAATATTGGTAGTGCCCGGAGTCAGCAGCTTGTTAAAGAAAGTGTGGCATAAGGATTGATAACTCTGGCAATATTTTTATAAATTATTGCATTAAACTCAGCCATGGAAAGATCCCTTCCAGCAGCTGAAAGTTCATCAGAGAGAGCTTTGGCCTTTTGAAGATATTTGGTGACAAACAAATCATTTTTCTTTTATCCTTCTTGTAATTCAATATGTAGTTGAAGTTGTCGAGTGTGAGAGATTGCACCAAAAGCACTTGTAAGAGCTTGCTAAACATCAAAAGGGGAAGATAAACCAATGATATAAGGATAAACTTCTTCAGAAAGAGATAAGATAATCCATGAAAGCAGCATTTGGTCTTTCTTAAACTCAGAATTATATTCTGGATTGGGCACTTGTTGATCAGGATTTAAAGGAGAAAGTATAATCTTTGGCGGTGAGGAGATAGTGCCACCAATGAATTCGTTTAACTCATGATAATTCAACAATGGTATAAACTGGGCTTTCCATGATAGAAAATTTTTTTGCATTAATTTAATAGAGAAAGAATGGTGGGCAGAAACAGCTGTTGGTTGAGAAGAAGAAATAGGAATTATGGCAGTACTGGAAGAACTCATGGTGTTCTGATGCCATGTGAAAATAATAATTATGAGAGAATATTTGTTATGCATATTATTAACAAATGAATCTTGTACATGACCTTTTATATACATGATATGTAAAATAAGAATGAATAACAAATTACAACAGAAAAGATATTTTCCTTAACACCCTCCTCAAGCTGATGGCGAAGAGAATTGAAGCCGAAGCTTGTCACGAAAGTGCTCAAATTTATGAGTGCCAAGAGGCTTAGTCAATATATCAGCTATTTGGTCAGCACTAGAGATAAAATGAATATACACAAGCTGAACTTGTTCATGAACAAAGTGATAATCAAGCTCTATGTGTTTGGTTCGTGCATGAAAAACTGGATTAGCCGTCAAATAAATTGCTCCAATATTGTCACACCAAAGAGTAGCAAATTTGGATGTTGTAAAACCTAATTTAGTTAATAAAATTTAGAGCCACATTAACTCAGCAGTAGCATTAGCCAACACCTTATATTCACTTTCTATGCTTGATCGAGCAACAGTAGTTTGCTTTTTAGTAACCCATAAAATTAAATTCTTGCCAAAATAAACTACAAAACCATTAGTAGAATGCCTACAATCCGAACATCCACCCTAGTCACTATCAGAAAAGCAATGCAATGTATGATCAGTATTTTTAGTAAAGAAGAGACCAAGAGTAGAAGTGTGCTTGAGATACCGAAGTAGATGTTTCACAGTTACCCAATAATCGTCAGAAGGATCATGCATATACTAACATAATTTATTTAATGAAAAAGCAATATCTGGATGTGTCATGGTTACATACTGTAGACTGCCAACAACTTGTCGATATTGTGTAGCATTAGAACAAAATTTGCCATTATATCTTGTAAGAGGGGGACTGACGGCCATAGGAGTATTGCACTGTTTGGAATGAATTATATTAGTTGACTGCAGTAAATCATGAATATATTTTTTTAAGTAAGAAGAACACCAGTTGATGAACGTTTGACTTGAACACCCAAAAAATAGTAAAGATCACCCGAATCTTTAACAGGAAAGGCATTCTAAAGAGCTATAATAAACCAACGAATTAGTGATAAAGAAGAGCCAGTGACAAGGATATCATCAACATACACCAACATGAAAATTGTTTGCCCTTGATGAACCCCAATAAACAAATAGTAGTCAGCTTTAGAAGCTTTGAAACCAAGATCAACAAAATAATTCGCTAACCGAGAAAACTAAGAACATGGTGCTTGTTTAAGTCCATAAAGGGACTTATGAAGTAGACAAACATGATTCGGTTTTGACTTGTCCTCAAAACCTGGTGGTTGTTGCATATATATTTCATAATCCAAGAAGCCATGAAGGAAGGCATTTGATATATCAAGCTATCTAGCAGGCCAAGAAGAAGAAATTGCAATAGAAAGAACATTGTGAATTATGGTAAATTTTACAACAGGGCTAAAAGTATCTGAATAATCAATAACACTCTCCTGTGTAAAACCCTTTTCTATAAGTCGGGCTTTATAGCATTCAAGAGTTCCATCCGCCTTCTTTTTAACACAAAAAATTCATTTACTACTGACAATATTTTTATTAAGTGGTATGGGATCTAAAGACCAGTTTTGGTTATTTTGAAGGGCTTAAAATTTGGTTTGCATAACATTAAACCAATGTGGAATGGTCAGGGCTTGTTTAACAGATGTAGGTTCCGGTAAGATTGGAGAAAGAGAGGAGGTTATTTGGGCATGATTAGCTTATTGTTTAGATAAAGTAGAGGGTCGTAAGATCATTTGATGGGTATGAATTATTTCATTAGATAAAGAAGAAGAATCAGGTTGTTGAGAAGTATTTGAATTATATTTGGAAAGATCAACAATTAGATTGAGATTAAGATTAGAATGAGATAATGGTTGAGAGGAAATAGGAGTTTTAGAAATAATATGAGAAGAATCGGGACAGGTTTATTGGTGAGAAAAGATAGGTGGACTTGGCATGGGAGTTACGCGAGAAGTAGGTCTTGGCATGGAAGTAGGACTTTGGAGGGTAGTTGGTGGGTGGGACTGATTATTAGAAGATAAATTAGAAAAACAAGGTGAATGAGAATTTAAATTAAGTGGTTAATGCTCAGAAATAGTAAGCCATGAATTCGAAATAGTTTCACCAGTACTGTTGGATGAAGATTGGACTGTGTTTTTAAAAGGAAAATCATTATCATGAAATTTAACATGCCTTGCAAGATAAACCCTATTAGTGGATGGATCAAGATAAAGATAAGCACCATCTGAAGGACTTTGACCAAGAAATACACATTTTGTAGAACGAAAAGAAAATTTATTTCGGTTATAGGGTCGTAAAAGTGGGTAAACCGCACAACCAAAATTATAAAAATTTAAATACTGTGGATTTTTATCATATAAAAGATAAAAAGGAGAATTATTTTGAAGAACTAGAGAAGGTAAAGAATTAATTAAAGTAACACTCAAATCAAAGGCATAATTCCAATATTTTAAAAGGGACATTACCATGAGCTAAAAGAGTAAGACCAGTATCAACAATATGATAAATTTTTCTTTCAGCAGTACCATTTTGTTCATGAGTATATGGACACACAATACGATGAACAATACTTAATTTTAAAAATAAAGAATGGAGTTTTTGATACTCACCACCCCAATCAAAATGAAACGATTTTATTTGAGAATTAAATTGACGTTCAATAAGAGCATTAAAATGAAAAAAAAACAAGAATAAACATCACTTTTATTTTTAATTAAATATAACCAAGAAAAACATGTAAAATCATCCACAAATAATAAGAAATATCGATGTCCTAAACTTGATAACATTGGGGCTGGACCCCAAATGTCAGAAAAAATTATTTCAAAGGGCTTTGTACTATGATGTTCAATAGAAGCAAGAGGCAAACGAGCTAATTTTCCTAACTGACATGAAGAACATAATTGAAAAGAAGAACTAAAACAAGGCATATTAAATTAATTAATTATTTGGGAGACAGTCCTAAAATTTGGATGACCCAAACGAGCATGCCAATCATCTAGCGATAACTTCTCAATAGTCATAGCTTGTGGATGAGGTAGAGCATATAATCCATTCTCACTCGGACCTTGCAAAAGAATCTTCTTGGTGGCTTGATCCTTAATAAGAAAATGAGTTGCCAAAATTCAAAAAAACATATTATCAGTAGTGAATTTTTGCACAGATAAAAGATTTTTAACAATTTTAGGGCAGCGTAGAATATTATGTAACTCGAGAGGGCCACAATTAGAAGAAATGAGAGAATTGCCCGTATGAGTAATAGGAAGTCCTTGACCATCACCAACATGAAAGGGGTGTATTGGATTGTGACTTTTAATGACTTTTAAAAATTTTAAAAGTCATGGGGTATTGGATTATGACTTTTGAAGACTTTTTAAAAGTTTAGGTGTATTCAATAATGACTTTTATAAACTTAAAAAAAGTCTATAAAAGTTATGGGGTATTTAATTAGGATTTTTAGAGAGTCTATAAAAGTATATCCATATTCAAAAAGTCATGGATTTCTATATATAATGACTTTTATATACTTTGAATGACTTTTTTTAAGTTTGTATATATAGAAAAACTACACAATTCTCTTTCATTTTACCTCAAGACTTTGAATGACTTTTTTTAAGATTTGTATAAATAGAAAAACTACACAATTTTCTTTCACTCTACCTACCTCAAGCTAGTGTTAACATGTGCAGGGTTGCACAATTTTCTTCGAAATGAGTGCTGTTCAGATGGATTTTCAGTTGAACTAAATAATAAAAATTGTATTAGCTTGAAACAAATTTTAAACATTTTTTTTATTTAATAGTGATAAAATAAATATTTAAATTATTATAAAAAAATTAATTATAGACATATGTTATTAATCATTTAAAAATTTTATTTTTATTGTTTGAAAAATATTAATATATTGCATCAAAATATGTAGATTAAAATCTATAAAGGTTTATTAATGTCTATTAAAGTTAATAAATGTATATAAAAGTCATTAACAAATTCATATATTATATAAAAGTCTTTTAAAATAAAGTCTATAAAAGTCATTGACAAATTATAAACTCTATAGAAGTCTTTTAAAATAAACTCTATGAAAGTCATTGACAAATTTATAAACTCTACAAAAGTCACTAAAAATCTATAAAATCTGTCAAAGTCATTCACTTGAAAAAAGTTTATAAAAGTCATTAAAAGTCATAATTCAATACACCCCCCTAAATGAAAGCCACTATCTAATATGCACAAAATGCAATACATATGTCATAAATACGTATGCTAAAAGGGCGAGTGTTACACTATAGTTGTTCAGTGGTGAATTGATCTAGTCGTTTCTGGAATTTTTGAGAATTTTTATGGAAAAAAGAAAATGGATTTTGAGGAGAGGGCTGAGTTTGTGTTAAGTTGTATATTCATATAGTGAATGTCAAGACAATGAAGACATCGTTCATTCAAAAAAAAATTTGAATTTGGGATTTGGAATTTAGGGTTCTACATATTGGGGATTTGGGATTTTTAATTATTGTACTTAAAAAATAATGTTCTTTATGTTTTTTATATATTTAATTCATTTTCTATAATTTGTGTGTCGCGTGCTAATCACACATATTAACCTGCTCAAATTGGGGCTTATTTAGACGAAAAATAGAAGTTTTGTCCTAATTTATCGAAAATGTTAAAATTTGACTTATTTGTATATTCGCTACAATTTCAGGGGGTAATTTGACCATTAGCTCAAAAAAATATTAATTAAAAAAGCATAGAGAGAAGAAATTAACATATAAAAATATAGCTATCAATTTAATTTAAATAGATATGGACAATTAAGTAATATGTTTAAATAAATAAGGACAATTAAGTAATTATATTTGAATTAAGGGAAATTGTTCATGAAAAGCTCCAAATTGGAGTTGATATGAACATGAGCCAATAGGTCTTTCAATAGCTATCAGATACCATTTAAAAACACTAACCAAACACTATTTTATAGTTATTGAAAACATAACAACTATTAGCTCCCATCTAACAGTTATGCTAAAAACCCTCTTAATAATTTTGCTTAAAACTAATGTAAACCCTGCCCATTCCAGATAAGAGTTGAAATACCTCTTAGAACAATTTCTACGCTTGCTTATAGTTGTCAAATCAAGATTCGAATCGAGATTTGAAATCCTAATTTCGTGAATCAAAAATTGAATCAAATCATAAAATTCAATTCATGTCAATAATATTAATTAAAATAACATATTTTCATGTAAAAATATATTTCATATAATGTATTCCTTAAATTTAAAATATATTATTTAATACTACTATATATTTGTTACTACTCATCAAAAAAAATTTTAATATATATAAAGAAGAAAGTAAAATACACAAGTGGGTTCAGGATATAAAAGTGGAATAGGAAGAAAGAATCGGATTTGTGTTTATAATTTGTAATTTCAACCTTAAGTGTTTTTACTTAAAAGACCCTTTGCTGATGGCAAGATAAGTTCTTTACATGGAATGAAGACTTTTTCCATCCTCTGATTGTATAGTTTCTTAAATAAAATTCATAACAAGAATCGATGAGAATTGTAGATTCATATTGATTCGTCTGATTCACTAGCGATTCGCACGAGTCAGCACCGATTCTCATATTTTTCCGATTCACCCACAAATTCACATCAAATTTGAGGTGAATCAACTCGAATTGTACAATTTGGATCAAATCGTGAATTGTAAGATTCTAAAATAACATTTGCTTCAAAGTTCACACTCACAAACGAGAAAATCCAATTTTGTACACAAAGGTCTTGTTTGGTTGGTGGTAATGAAATGGAATGTAATGAGTAAAGTAATGGAATTAAGAATATAATGAAATAGAATGTATTTATCATTCCATTACCATGCTTGGTTACATAAATTTTAAAATAAATATAATGTAATGAATATTAAATTCTTATACTTTGTTATACTATTTTCATATAATGGGAGGATGAGGAAAAATAAAAAGAGAAAAAAAAAAAAAAGGAGAATAAAATTAAAAGAGAATAAAAAAATATAAAAAAAAAAAAGAAAAAAGAGAAAAAATAAAGAGAAAATAAAAATAAAAAATAGGAAAAGAAAAAGAGAGTATAAAAAAAGAAAAAAAAAAGAGGAATAGTAAAAAAAAGAAAAAAGAATAAATAAATTAAAATAAAAAATAACAGCATGTAATAAGGAATACATAGATTTTTTACGGATTGTCGAATACAGCTTTAAAAGTAATGAAGATTAATTATGTAATTTCCATTACATTGAAACAAAAAAAAAAAAATTCTCTAGCAAGCATAATAATGAATTATGTAATGTAATGGGCATTCCATTACAATGCCCATTACCTCTAACCAAGCAAGGCCAAAGGGAATCTCATTGCTCAACATTTTTGCAGATGGCTGAAAACTACATAACCAAGTTGAGTCTACAACCAAGTTGAGTCTGCTTAGTAAATGACAGACCGGACACAAAAGATTCAAGAGTTGTATGCATTTTCTAAATGAATAAAATGCTTACAACGCCTAAAATACTATTCTTTCCTTTTTCCATTCTACACCATATCTGGGAGGGAGATGGAGATGGAGATGGAGACCTGTATTAGTACTTAATGCCAAATATGCAACACTGAAGAGTTAACCAGGGAATCAAGAATGATCCAGAAGAGAGTACCACTAATACCAAATCAAAATGCCTCACCCAGGCTGGGAAGGACCTGCATTCACTGGCTTCAGGAAGACTCTTACTACTGGCATTCCATCGCCATCATCGTTTCCAGTCCTCCATGAGCGGTCCTTTTTCCTTTGGGGCTTCTTGTGGTGTTTATGTGATGCATTTTTCTTGGTAACCTTTTCAGAATTAAGCCCATTGGCCATGTCAAATGACTTCAGATCATCCAGTACATGCTCAAGTACAGGTGCAATTTCACCTTCGATACCTGTAGGGTTTTTGATGTCAGATGTATCTGTCTCATTTGAGATCTCAGACAAGCTAGGTCCTCCATTATTGTCAACACTTGGTTCTTCAGAAGACATCTCGGGAGGCATCTCACAGTGCAGTAACTTGCCATCTAGGTAATCCTTCAAAATTTGGCGGGCAGCTCTAGTTTCATCAGGCAATCCACTGGATGCAACATAACCACGAGATGCACAGTAAGCCCTTAAAAGCTCTGATGCCAAAGGAGGCCGAGATTGTGGCTCGTATGGCTTAGGCTTCGGCAAATTTATTTTGTAAATATCCTCAATGACATGCCTTGGAACTCGATTAGCCACAACCTGTACAGCCTCCCTATGCTCAGTCATTCGATCAATTGGTAATACCCCCGAAGCAATCATCTCATATCTTGAGCTTGAGAAAGAAGGGAACACTAAACCAGGACAGTCACATAAGGTCAACTCCTCAGATATTATCAGTGTTTGGAAATGCTTGGTCTTTCCTGGTGTTGATGTGACTCCAGTCCGCTTCTGGCCTACCAAAGCATTGATAGTGGAGCTTTTTCCCACATTTGGATACCCAACAAATCCCACCACTACATTCTTGCAAGCAGAACTTCCAACAACATTTCCTCCCACAGACTGACCATCAGATGAACCAATGCCACTGGAACTTGAACTCCCCCTGAACTTGACTATCTCTTCTGCCTCTGACTGTAATCGAGACAAAAGCTCATCCCTACCATATATTTTTGTATCAGGGTCATCCATCTTTTCAAGAGTATCATGTCCATCCAATGGTTCTTTAAGTTTTTTACACTCGAGAACTGCAGTAGCAGCCTTGGCTGACCAGAACACAAACAAAATCCCATGATGGCGAAAATACTCTGCCCATTTACGCCTGTGTTATAGACAAAAAATATATATATATATATAAATTTAGAGACATCAAGGCCAAGAATCAAACAACACAAGCAAAAACTTGAAAGGAAGTCAAAACCTGACTGAAAAAGGTAAAAGATCTGCTTTGTTTACAAGGAGCAATGTCCTTTTGTGCTCATCAACCTCTTGTGCATATGCCTGCATAAAAGAAATTTCAACTTTAACCCTTCATACCAACCAAAATCATCTACCTTGTGAACACAGAAAGAAGTATGCAAAAGTTCATCACTGAATGACTAAAGCTCAATAGTTCCACTATTTTCATGGTAACAAGTAACATGGATATCCATTAAAAAAATAAATAAACTGATCATTTGTAACTTATAGGAAAGGCCAATTAAAGTCAAACTTAATTTACTAAACAAACTCTATTATTTTAGACTCCACACCTTTGTCTAAAAATAAATAGACTAACATTTTCAACACCTGAAATGCAGTCTTACAATCCACTTCCTAAATAGGAAATGAAGAAAGCAAATATAAACATTATAAAAGCAAAAATCACCTGGGTATAAAGACTATTGCTAAAGGCACCAACAGTGCTGGCATCAATAAATGGTATTCCAAAGTTTCATCTAAGAATAAAACTTTTGATATCTGGGATTTTCCCTTACATATAACGTAAAGGCGTACCAGTCACATCAATATAATAAGTAGCTTTTAGAAAACAAGTTAAAGAATGAACTACCTCAAGATCTGGACAGCGGTAGAATAAGGGGTCTCGCGCATCAACAACCATTACAAGCTGCATAAAACATATCAAAAATAAAGATTTATTAAAATTAATTACATAGATTAAATAAAGAACAAACACAACAAATATTACTGAAAGAGAATACATAGTATTTAGGTGAAGAGTTCAGATTATTTGGGTGACCTATTTCACAGGTTTTGTTCATTGAATCAATAGGAATATATATACAACAGCTGATTTACAAAGAAACATAATCCCCTAATTAAGGTGGATTTTCCCTAATCAAGGTTGACCTGGAGTTATGACCTGAATAACTCCTAATTACAGTCTAAATTATAGCACAAATACAGCCCTGATTACAACATAGTTGCAGCCTTAATTCCTGACACCTATAACCATAGCCACATATTTGTGACATGGGAGACAACCAGGAGAATTGAGAAGATCTTTTATTTGAATTTCAAGAGAAACCTTTTATAAAAGGAATTTTGAAAGCAACCACAAAGTGTATCAATAGAGAATGCAGTTAGCCATTTGAAGTAGGACAACTTTGAATGCAACTGGTCAGTGAAACAGAGATTGATTGTGATTTATAAACAACAGCAAAATGTATTGCAATTGCATATAAAAATGCAGATGGTGCTGCACATTTTTCAGGATAGAGTATATATTTCTGGAATACTATTCAAGACATAGCATAATGGTTTTCTTAAAGAATTTCACTAAACCTAATCAATTCCTTGAAGTATCTTCTATTTTTATATTTCTGTTGTTTGATGGGTGACCTAATTTTTTATATTAAGAAAATAGATATCCAAAAAGCATTAATTCCATGGATTTTATACGAACATTGAATAATAAGTTAGCACTAAGAGAAACATGAATGTGAAGAGGAAGTATGCACAATGTTAGGATGCATTTACCAAATAACAAGAATCATCCTCATTGAAATTTAGAAGTGGAAATTGCAAAAACTACAATGGCCAAGGATTTTTTCCTTGAAGATCCTTCAGCCACACTTCTCATTCTATAATTTCAAAAATTACCTTTTGCACTATACAAGTAATGATGTTCACAGAATGCTATAAAAAAAAGGGCCCCCAATCCCACTTAGAGACATCTAGCCTTTCTGGACATTGCATGACATCTTTGTTTCTCTGTACAGACAAACCTAATCCTAGCTCTAGTTTCATGATCACTTTGCAGGTGACTGATTTTGATTCTCTCCCAATATAACTCTCAGAATATGATGTTACAAGCCATACTAACTCAAATCTTGCTCCACATGTTTCAACTCACACTAAAGTCACAGGTTACTCTTTTAGGCTAAACAGGTACTATTTAGTTCACTTTTAAAATTAAATTTATAATTGCAAACAAGTTATTAAAAATAGAAAATTGAGATTCTATTTCACTTAGCTTTACTTCATTAGGTAGGGTGAGAATGGAAAGTTAAAAACCTTGTTTCTTAAATGAGCCTGGGCAAGCAGTCTTGTCTAATTCCAGACATGGCTTGCTGAAAAGGGATGCTGCAACAGTTTGCAGAATAGGAATGTAAAACCCATTGTATTAGAGAGTTAAACCAATAACAAAAATAAGGATGGAGTAATTTTGTGACAAAAATTTGGTATGTGATGTGATGCCTATGATGTAAAAACATCATGTTCAAATTAAAACATATTAAATGGCAAAGGAGATAGTTAGCTCCTATCTTAAAAATTTGAGAATGCTGTTTTGAGATTAGAATAGATTGATTCATAAATTAAGATGATAAAACAGCCGGACAATAATCCCTGAATTTGGGTTCTCCTCCTTTTAAGCCTCTTCAATAGTTCAAGCTTTCAGGGCAATCAGTATAATTAATTCTTTAGCACTAGATACATTTTCTTGAAGTAGTTGATATATATATATATATATATAGTGTCCTTGTCTTACTAGTTCAACCATTAATCATCATTGGTGTCAGAGTGCTCGCATTTACTTCAAGATACTGATCTGAACCATAGTAATTTTACATAGCACAATTAACAAAAAGAAAAGCAAAGCTAAAGAAAGTCTACTCTTCTGATTTTAAAATCATGAAATTCATTTATGCTGTGATTCAAAAAAATCAGCTTACCAAATCACTGCGTTCAACCACCCGCCAGAGCTGTCTCCAAATATCCAGGTTTTTCTCAAATGGAGTAAGAATGAGCCTCTCATTATCCTCAAGGCTGAAGCAAATACAAAAAACCACAAACATGCATAAAAACATAGAAGAGCTTCCAGGATTGTTAATAGTTATGTAACAGACCAAAGAAATATAAACAAGAATATGTAAACTACTAACAAACCAACAATTGAAATGTCGAATAAGAAAAAGGGAGAAAAATCATTGTCATGGACCTAACCTTGCAAGAGTTCGCCGCCATATTAAAAACGCCTGTTTTTCATTTTCATCTAGCTCCTCTACAGACATTCCAGCACTCCAAGGAGGCCTGCAGGAGAAGAAGAAAAAATAGTCACACATACAACAACCATAACCAAATAATTAATATTTCAATACTAAATTGAGCTTAATAATTAAAGAGAATAGAAAATACCTGCGAGGGACTCGAAGACTACTAGCATGCAAAGACTCCTCTTTCTTTCGCTGCTCTCTCCTCTTTTCCGGTGTCATATCGCTAGTACACGCGCTGGCGTCCCTGCTCAAACATCCCAATGAAAGAATTACCCACATAAACAAATCAAAAGTAAAGACTAGAAAGCCGTAAATTATTGAAAGAAAGAAACTAACAGGCTAATGGGGAGGTTGGGTGCAGGATGCTGAAGAGAGAAGAGGCGGTCATCCTCCTCCGCTTGCTCGAGGACGGCGTCAATATCGCTGATTTCAGTGATGGATTCAAGAACTTTCTTGTGAAGGGAATTGTAGAAACGACCTTTCTCTTTGGATTGTTTAATCATTTGATTGTGATGCTTCACTAATGTTCTACCAAGCTGCGTCTTCTCGTTCTTCCCCATCTTTCTGTTTAGTGCTACTTCAAAATATCCCTCTTGTGAAGATTTTAGAAAGGTTCTGTGAATAGCGAAACAAGCAAATATGTATTTTTTTTTTTCGACCAAAAGCAAATATGTATTTGAATAACGTAAAAGCAAGGAAACAAAGAGAAAATTGAATTCTAAGAACGCTGAGTTTACCGTCCGTAGCTCCGGCGTTCGATGGCGTACAGTCCAAAATATCTCGGTGGGGCGGATTCCTATGTCTGATAAGTAAAAGCAAGGAAACAAAGAGAAAATTGAATTCTAAGAATGCTGAGTTACCGTCCGTAGCTCCGGCGTTGGATGGCCTACAGTCCAAAATATTTCGGTGGGCTAGCGTATGCCAGTTAGGTCAATAATGGTAAATTACTATAACCCGTTTTTTCTTTTTCTTTTTTTCAATACTATGACCCGTTTGCTCAAATAAATTATTCCATCTCTCATTTCTCATTTTTTCATAAATACATTATTACATTCATTAAGTTTATTTCTGTTAATGAATTATAATCATCCCACATATTTAACATTTTTTTTTGATGGGATATTTAACATTTTTATACATGTGCATACAACAAAAAGTGAATAGGATGCAGATTCAAGTCAAGTGAAAAACTCTTTGTTGGATATTATATTTTTATAAATTTTACTTCTTATATAGTATAATATTTCTCCCGTCTGTGGAAGAACTCGCTCCTATCTATGCTAGGGTTTTGGCGTAATTACCCTAGTATTGATTAGGTTTTCTTTTTTCTTTTGATCTCTTCTTCCTCGGTGAAGTTTTGCTTCTGTTGTTTATTATATCTTCTCGGTATTGCGGTATTCTTTTATTGTGTTGCTTCTGAGAAGGATTATGGATGAATCCATTGCGGCCCTTTGTGGTGATCTTAAGTTAACTGATGAAGAGGTTGCCACCATTGATCTCGGGGATATACAGGATGATGAGAGTGACCGAAATAATCTTCTATCGTTGATGGGTAGAATTCTCTGTAAACGCCCATTTTTAGTGGGTGTTGTTCGTAGTGCCTTAACGAATGCATAGAGGCTGAATAATAAATTCCAAATAATTCCTTTGGAGTTCAATCTATTTCGGGTTCAGTTTGTTTCTATAGGTGACAAAAAGAAAGTATTAAACGACGGTCCTTGGCATTTTGACAAGTCATTGATTGTTTTTCAGGAGCTCCCTGCAGGGTCTCAGAAGCAGACCTTGAATATGAATATGGTGCCTTTCTGGGTGCGAGTTTATAATATGCCTTTGACTAGGCATAATAAAGAGTCTTTTGAAAAGGTTGCTTCAAAGATTGGTCCCATCATTGATATAGATAGACATGGAGATGGCCTATATGGTTCCTTCGTTCGAGTTCGGGTTTCAGTTGATGTCTCTATCCCTCTTAAGCGTGGTACAATGGTGTTGGATAAAGTTGGAGCAAAGATTTGGGTTAACTTTCGGTATGAAGAGCTACCAAATTTCTGCTATATCTGTGGTTTGTTGGATCATACGGAGAACGATTGTGATAAAAACTATCAGCAAGACCAACCTCAAGCGTGGGATTATGGGCCTATGCTACGTGCTTCTCCTCGTTGAGGAAGGATATTTACCCACCCCAATTCTAATAAAGTCCCCGTCAGGCAGTCTTTGGGTACAGTACCACAGTCAACAGGTATGTTGAGTCGACGTTGTATCAACTTTGATTTTGATAGTAATAATGATAAGGCTCCTGAGGAGTCTTTCGAGAGCTCCCCTAGTGCTCAAATAAACTCTCCTTGCAAGATCATGCAACTGACCCCCTCTACCTCGCAAGCTCAAAAGCAGGTATCAAATGGTTCATCGGGTCTTATAGAGATAATTTCTTTTACCGAGTCTGCACAGAGAGATTTTATTATTACTTCATCTCCCCTCCTGCACCATGAAGACAAATATAGTAAGTCTCAAGCAGCTGATATAGACTTGGCAAAAAATAAAGTTGATCAGTCACTCTTAATTGGTAAATTTTATATGTGAACCTAGCACCGAATGGCACGAAATATAGATAGAGGTTTGAGTCTGCACTCGGGAGCAAACCAAGGATTATGTTTTTCTAATCCCAGCTTGGATAAAAGTCTAGTACATATTCGTGATGATGATATTCACGATGGGGCACCTGCTTCTAAAAGGTGGTGTTCTGATACTAATCTATCGGCGGAGACTGCTCAGTAGTCCCACCGGTCACCATGAGTTGCCTATCATAGAACCTCTAAGGACTGGGTAACCCTTGGACTATTCGTACTCTTTGCTCACTTGTAAATAAACATTCTCCTAGTATTTTATTTCTTATGGAAACTAGACTGGCTCATCCTGAATGGGTAGGTATTCAACGTCGGTTTGGCAACTACAATTGCTTCATTGTTGATTCTAATAAATGGTCGGGGGGTTTAGCTTTGCTCTGGCAGAAGGATTTGAATATGGAAATTAAAAACTCATCTTTAAACCATATTGACTTTATGGTAAAGAATGATTGCAGGGACGTTTTGTGGAGAGGAACGAGTATTTATGGGGAGCCTCAACAACACCTATGGCATAAAATATGGGAATTAATTCAAAACTTATATCAGCTGGCTCAGGACCCATGGTTGCTATTCGGTGATTTTAATTATATCTTATTGAGTTCTGAAAAGCATGGGGGCAGGCAACCTGACCTCAGTATATTAGACTCCTTTCGGAATGTGGTAACAGGTTGTGGTCTTTATGATCTCGGTTATATGGGATGTAAGTTTACCTGGAAGAATGGTAGAAAGGGATCATAATGAATTCGTGAAAGGTTAGATCATTTTTTTGGTTCTGAATTATGGCAATCAAAGTATCCAGATGCTAGTGTGAACCATTTTCCTTCGAAATCTTCGGACCATACTCTGATCCTCATTTCTCTCTAAGGTGCTTACAGGCGTTATGGGAATAGGTCCAAACTTTTTCGATTTGAATCCTACTGGACTCGTCATGTAGATTGTGTTGCTGTTGTGAAAGAAGGTTGGTCTATATTGGATTCCAATTCAGGTGAGGACTCTATAGCTCAAAGGATGAACTTGTGTGCCCGTAATCTGATCTCATGGAGCCGAAACACATTTCATAATACAAAAAATCAGATCAAGCTACTGAGTCAAAAAATTTTGAATGTAAATGAGTCTGACGATCTTAATATGCTGGATTTGCTGCCTTTTTTATGCCAGGACTTGTAACTTTTATTGGGTATTGAAGAAACTTATTGGAGACAACGTAGCAAGGCTGTTTGGCTTGAAGAGGGGGATAGAAATACGAAATACTTCCACTTGAAAGCTTCTGAGCGGAGGAAAAAAAATTCTTTGATTTATTTACAAGATGATGAGGGAGTTTGGCATGAAGGGGAGGCTGAGATAGAACCTATAGTGTTATCTTATTTTGCGAAGCTTTTTAGTAGCCAAGGATCAAGTCAACTAAATGAAGTTCTTTTATCTGTTGAGAGTTTTTTAGACAAAGGAGAGGTATCTTCTCTAGAGCAGCCTTTCACAGCAGATGAAGTTACCGCAACTCTTCACCAAATGCACCCCCTTAAGGCCCCGAGACCTGAGGGCATGCCTGTTTTATTTTTTTCAAAATTATGGGATGTAATGGGTAAAGATGTGATCTCTTGTGTGCTAATTTTTTTGAACAATGGGGTTATGCCTCCTTCTCTGAATCATACGTTTGTCACTTTAATTCCAAAGAAGTAAGTTGTGAAGTCTATACGGGATTTGCGCCCCATCAGCCTTTGCAATATTGTGTACAAGCTTATGTCTAAGGTACTAGCCAACTATCTCAAATTAGTTCTGCCTTCCCTCATTCATGAAACCCAATGTGAATTTGTGCCAAATAGACTAATTATAGATAATGCATTGATGGCATTTGAAATATTTCATCATATAAAGTTAATGAGCAAGGGGGCTATCAGAATGTTCGCTTTAAAATTAGATATGAGCAAGGCTTATGATCGAGTAGAATGGGATTTTCTAGTTGGCATTATAAGAAAGATGCGATTTCCGTAAATATTTATTGATCGAGTTTATACTTGCATGTCGTCGTTTCCTATGCTTTCCTTATAAATGGGCAGCCCAAAGGTAATTTAATTCCGAGTAGGGGTCTCCGTCAAGGAGATCCGATTTTGCCCTATTTATTCTTACTTTGTGCAGAAGTTTTTTCATCAATGATTAGGAAAGCAAGTGTTGAGAACAAACTATATAGCTTTTAACTAACTCGTCATAGCCCTGAGATTACACATTTATTTTTTGCGGATGATAGTATCTTGTTCATAAAGGCAAAGGATGAAGATTGTGCTAAAATTCTGAGGATTCTGCACTTGTATGGGATGGCTTCGGGTCAATAAGTCAATTTTGATAAAACCGAATTACTTTTAGTTCAAATATTACACAAACTCATCGCCATCACCTTACTTCTTTGATGGGGGTTAAGTTAGTACAAGCTCACGACAAGTATCTTAATTTACCAATGGTGGTGGGTCGTTCAAAGAAAAGGATATTTAGCTACTTGAAAGATAGATTATGGAAAAAGCTCAAAGGCTGGAAGGAAAAGTTACTATCAAGGGCTGGAAAGGAAATTTTAATTAAATCGATTGCTCAATCTATTCTGATATATGTTATGAGCTGCTTCAAGTTACCAGTTTCATTCTGTAATAATCTTCAAAAGATGATTGTGAAATTCTGGTGGAATTCTAATCCAGAAGGTTCAAAGATGCACTGGTTTTGTTGGTCTAAACTATGCAACTCTAAAGCTGATAGGGGTCTTGGGTTTCGATATCTTGAAGCTTTCAATATTGCTCTTCTTATAAAACAAGCATGGAGGTTTCAGGTTCACTCCCAGTCTTTGTGTATAGTTTTTTTAAAGCAAAATACTTTTTTCACAAGGATTTTCTGCATAGCAAGTTGGGTTGGCGTCCGAGCTATTTATGGCGCAGTATCTTTGGTGCCAAATCAGTGCTGCAGAGTAGTGTGTGTTAGCGGGTGGGTGATGATAAATCAATAAAAATTTGGAATGATCCTTGGATTTAGGGTGGCATATCTCTAAAACTTATATCGGCTATTCCTCCACACACTTTAGGGGACAATGCGACGGTTAGTGCCCTTATAGATGAAGATATAAAAAGGTGGCAACGAGATGTGATCGAGTCTCTATTTTTACCTTGTGAAATAGAGATCATATGCAATATCCCTATTAGTTTCAGATTGCCACCGGATCAGCTTTTTTAGAAAAAAAATTTGAAAGGGGACTTCACTGTCAAGACCGTCTATTATAAAGCTCTAAAGATTATGAGTATTAATGATCATCATGCATCATCTTCGACTGGTTAGAGCCCTTTCTGGAATTCTATTTAGAGACTCAATATCCCACCCAAAGTGAGGCATTTTTTATGGAGTATGTTGTCTGGTTCGTTACTTTATGTAAATAATTTTACAGATAGACATATTTCGATGTTGTTTTATTCTAACTGGTGCCAAGCTGTGGAAACTGATTGACATATCTTCTTTTTTTATCCGTGGTCTCGAGCGGTATGGTTCTCTTCTAACCTGGGGATAAAGGTAGACCAAATTTAAGGCAACTTAGTGGGTGACTGATGTTTTCAGATTCAAAGTATGTTTGATGTTCAGGTGCAGGAGAAGGTGGCTATACTACTTTGGAGTATTTGGTTAGCTCGGAATAGATTACATTTCCAGAAGTAGAAGTCTAACCCTCTCTAGGTTGTGGGTAGTGCATTTCAGTTTCTAGAAGATTTTCAAATGCATGTGAGTAAGCAACATAGTGGTCCAGACTCGCTACATGCTTCCTAGTCGCCTCCACCATCAACGTATATTAAGTTGAATTTCGATGCTGCGTTCTGTAACGATCAAGCTTTGGTGAGTTATGGTTTTATTTTCAGGGATCAAACTGGTTTCCCTTTGGAATCTGCCGCAAAACCTATTTGAGGTTCTTGTGACTCCATGATGGCTGAGTTGGAGGCTATTCGTTATGGACTCCAAGTAGCTGCTGATTGCTCTTTCTCTAGATTGATAGTGGAATCCGATTCTCAAGTAGCGGTTCAGTTGATAACAGTCGCATAGCCTATGTTTTCTCCTATTGGTTCAGTTGTAGCTGATATTTTAGAGTTGATTAAGTTCTTTTCTGATATTTTATTTTGTTATGTTCCTAGGAAGTGTAATGTTGTTGCTCATTCACTTGCAAAATGGGCGTTGGCTTCGCAAGAGGAATATGTGATGATGGAGGATGTGCCTACTGCAATCCTTCCTATGTGTGTTTTTGAATTTGTTTCCATTTAATGAAGCAGTTTTATCTTCAAAAAAAAAAGTTTATTTCTCATCTGTGGTCCTTATACTTGTCACTATTGGTCAATTTGACACTTCAATTTATAATTTTATTATTTCAACCCTTAAACTCACCATATTTTGCATAAACTGCACTACTCTAATGATATAATACATCTGTCACCCTATGTACTTGCCACTTTTTATTAGTTTGACACATCTACTTGTAGATTTTGGTCAGTTAAACTCTTATGATGTAGCACATGTTAATTCGCTATTTCATGCCACATGCGATGACAGGGATTTAAAAATTACATTTTATGCAAATTTAAGTATTAAAATGGTAAAACTATAAGTAGATGTGTCAAACTGATAAAAAGTGGCAAGTACATAGGGCCGCACATGTATTATGCCTTTCTGTTATATTAATCAGTTCTATTGTGAATTTTGTTGTAACTTTTTAATACAAATTTCTTTTTGGTCTCTAAAATTTTATATTTTTAATATTCATATCATTTTTTATTCTTTTAACACCTATATTAATTTGAAAAAATTTTAACGATAAAAAATAAATTTATATATTTTAATTTTAAATATTTTAAATTAAAACTATAAATAATAATTTTTATAGAAAATAATTTTAAATTTTAAAAATAAATAAACAAGTCAATGTCAAAATATAAAAAAAAAAGTTATAATAATACTACTACTTTTCACAATATTTTTTATTATACAAATTTATTTTTTAGAATAAAATATTATGATGAAAAGAATACTATAATTAAAAGACACTATGATCAAAATATTTTTTATAATAAAATTTAAATTTAACATGTAAAATTTAACATATGATAAAAATATACATTTTTAATTGTAATAATACTACATTTTTCACAATATTTCAAATTCTATATACTTTTTTCAATACAAGTTATATTTCTTTTAAAAAATATTATGATAAAACTTTATTATATAATTTTTTATTTTTTCAATTTAAATAAGTTTTATATTTTATATTTAATAAATTATTTGGTCTAATCAATGTAACTTTTTCACTTAAGTTTATCTTTTATTAAAATTTTAAATTTCTTAAATTATTTTAAAAACTTATTGTAGGTGGCGGGATTTAGTGCATGCCCAAGTATTCGGCAACCATGACATTGTGCAGGCTTTGTAATCCACTTGGGAGATATGAAACTAGTCACAAAGGCTAAAATCATAGAAGGAATTACCACTTGGATAATAACCAGGAAGCCGAATTTCGCGACGACAAGTGGATGTTATGGAGGTCCAGCAACTACTTTCAAAGATTGAGTTCAAACACTGAACCTCCATTTGTATTTCACTTATTATATATGTCCATCCTTTAATAATTTTCTTTATTATATGCAACATTTCCAATTTTAAACATGCAATTTAAATAACATCATTCAATATGTATTATGATACAATTATATCATTACATAGGTGTTTTCTTCAATGTCATGATGACATGGTGTCATCAAATATAACAGCTATTAAATTTAAAGAATTTATTTACAACAGCTGATTAAAATACCTACAACCTAAAAAATTAATTTGTTTTCTACCAGTTAAAGAGAAAGCATGTTCTTCCTGTTAAAAAATAAAATTTATCTCACATCTTTTCTCATTTCACAACATTTTGTTACTTCTTCTCCTTTTATATGATATAATATGTAAGTATTTTTATTCTTCCATTAATATGAAAATTAACATTAGCTTCTTAAATCCATCTTCTTATTTCTTGTAAAGATCACATCTCTCATGTTTATCTTAAAATATATTTCTCAAAATTTCATTTATTTATAAGCTTTTAACAAAGTTAGGGTTTTTAGAACTTTGAATTTGGGAATTTTAGATTTTGTTTTTCTTTTTAGTTTAAGGATGCTTTGATAGAGAAAGAGATGACTTGTTTAATTTAGGCAGCAAAATCTACTTTGATATTAGGATTGAAGCACATAAAAACTTCTCTTCATAAATTGAAATCAGGTCATTTCTTAAAATTAATTCTCAAAATTTGAGTTCTGGTGCATTTTGTGACACCCTTCCACATCGACACCTTCTTTTAGATAGTCATATCCATCAACCATCTAACCCGGATGCTGATGTGGCAGAATATCACTTTTGACCTAAAGTAACCATTTACACAACTAATAATCATTTCTATTAAATCCTTATATGATTATATTTATTTAAGTATAACATGTACAATATACTTTAATCTTTATCATACCGAAGTTCCAATATCAACCATTAATACTTAACCATCAAAATAAAAATCATTAGCTAACTTAAATATACTATTCTAATATATTCTTACAACTCTTTATAACTCTAATTATATAACAGATCAACAAAACATTTCTATATTCATTTCCTAGCAAACAAATATCTTCCTCCAGACCTCACCTTCTTAAAGTTCACGTCATGTAAGTAGCCTTGGTATACCTAAAAGCTATCTCACAAACAACTAGCAATAAAATTACTTTGAAAAAATAAAATAAAAGGAATAGTGAGAATTTAATGAGTAAACAAAGTAGTAAGCAATGGAATAATTCAATAAATTTTGATATTAATTAAAAGGACAACAATTCGAAGGGTGCACAAAAATACAACTTAAAAAGAAGATCATAGATAATAATATTATTTTTAAACAACCTGTATTTATATTTATCGTAAGTTCATATATTTAATTTAATATCATCTGCTTATAACTTATAGGCATATTCTTATAATTAGTTATTAAGGTTTTTAATACTTTACGTAATTGGCAATTATTTAAAATGACATAATTTCTCGTTATTAATCACATATCAATAACTTTTGTATGACTTGATTATACTTATCATCTCAGACTCTCGAGCTCGTGCTCTTTTTATATATCAAAGTATACTCTTTCAATATTCAATACAATACTTATTAAGCTTTATAAAGTTTTGTATTTTTGTGTAAAGAATAAAATGTTTTAGAATTATATACGTTAAACTCAGAGTACTACACTATATGCATAAGTAGATATTAGTATAGCTAGTATTATTACCACATCAAAAGTTATCACTATTTTTCATTTATAATGTGCTAGCTTGGCTCTGGAGGTTGCGCTCGCACTATCCTAGAGAATCATATCACAAACAATGCCTTATCTTATTTATATCGCTCACACATAGCCAAAGTTACAATTTTTTGTTAATTTCTTTTTTGAATGTTGTACCTCAGGTATGGTTACTCACTAAATCCTGCCATGTCCCTGACATACACTTATTATCTCTTACATAAATTAAGCTTGAAGTATGTAAGATTTGGTCTCAGTTGTAGCCCATAGTGGTGGTCGTCTCATTAGAGGGGCAATCGCCTCTCCATTGAGGTGTTATCCTCATTATAGAGTGTTCGGCTTTTTAAAATAGACAACTGCCTCATCAAAGAGGTGATTGTCTTTTCATTTTGAGCTTCGCTAATAGAATTGCATTCTATTTAATTCCCATGTCAAATTCCAATCAAATTTACACAAAAAACTTAACCATATAATTCCACAATAATTAGAGTTTCCTTTAAGTTTGATTTCATTAATTCTAATTTATTATTTTGTGCATCAACTTTTGCATTATCAAGGAAATATTTAATACAAAGTTTAATTATATAAAATTAAATGGCAACAGTATGTGTCACATGAATTTTATTAATAGTTTTGAGAAGAGAACCAACCTCTCTAATCAATAAAACTTAGAAAACTGAAGCAAAAATTAAAAGTTCAAAAATAATGATACATCATCTTTCAAGATTTTAATAATTTGCAATAAAGTTTATAACAAGCCAAAAGAGAAAATTCTTTAAAACTGAATTTCAATATTGAAAAGAGATGAATTCACTCACTAATTTTAGCAATTTAACTTCTTAGCCTTTCTTTTGATCTCCTCTCTTCAAAATCGATTAGTTTCCTAAAGGCAAGCTCAATCTTTTCTACTCAAAGCAATTTTTTTTGTATGTTCCTCCATTATTCTCCTTCTTCTTATAGAATATGTTCTACTTTTTTTTACCATAATTTAATGAAGAAGCACCAACTAGAGCCTTCCCAATTGCTTAGTCATTCCTCTCATTAGTCATACTTAGACACATGTTCCTTTTCATGCAGAACCTCCATCTTTAAAAGGACATCTCAATTCAAATTTTCTCATTCAAGCCTTAAAGTTTTCCACACTTCATTATTAAATCCTTTCCACATTCTAATTAAATTTTCTTTTTCTCAATTAAGTCGTTCAACTATTCTTTCACTTTTCTTTTTATCCAATTTCTCCATTATAAATAATTTTATTTATTATTTATATTATTTATTATTTATTAGCACAAAATCAATGTCTCAAGGGCACAGATGTCACAATTCTTCCCCTATAAAAAAAACTTTCTTCCTTAAAATTCTATGGACACTTGCCATGCTAATACCAGAAGAATCACTTTACTATATTCTCAATCCTTTTCACTTATATTTATTATAATTATAAGCCCATACTATGAAATTTTTCATGTCACCACTCATTTTAATAATTTTTTTATTTAATTCTTTTATACTGGCAACATACATATCTCTTACAAATAATAGCTAATACCAAATTAATAATTACCTCAAAATTCTTCATCCATACTTCCGCTATGCAACTTTGATGTATTGTTTCAATTGTACATTTAGGCTTGATATTTCTAAATTCGAAGTCCATTTACTTCTCCTTTACTTTCCTTAATTTTATCTTTCTATAATATTTGACATTTTCCTTATTTACCTCTTATGCATTAATGATCTTCCTTTTAGCAATAATTTCTCTTTTAGGATAACTAATTTATTATATGAAATTAAAATTAATAATAGTTACAATAATTCTAAATGGATCTAATTGATCCAACTTTTTTTTGAATCGAAAGGGAATTTTAGTAAATTTAGGTGGGTATTGCACAATTTAGATGGTAAAAAAATGTTGAATACCGAAAGTGTCCTTTATGTGAATTATAAAAAATTTCAGTTTGAAATTCAGATTGAAAACAATTTCCCTTTTATTTCACTAAACCCTTTCCCTCTTTTATTGACTAAACACCTCAGTAATTTCATATTATTCAATATATAATACTCAAATCTCAATATGTTGTGATTGGAAATTTTCTCACTCTTCCTTCTTCAACCTACTTCACCAAACAATCTTTAAAAAATCCATTTTTTCATACATGGTATCAAAACACATTTTGAGGTTAAATCTATGGAGTTGAAAAAAATAAACATGAACACTGGAAGTAAGTGTTACATTGTGTTTAGAGGGATTAGACCCGGTATATACAATTCATGGGAAGAATGTGCAATTTCAGTGATTGAATTTAGGAAAAGTTTGTTTCGGTCATTCTCTATAATGGAAGAAGAAGTTGAAGCATGGACAAATTTCTTTCAATTAAACAGAGTTAATGAGGTAAGTTTTAGCGAAGAGTGTTATTCAAATCAAAGTTTAGAGAGGTTTGGGAAGGTTGAGAAGAAGACAAGCATTACAAATAGTCATTGAATGAAGAACAATATGATTGGAACATTTGGTAGTTTAAATTTATGTTATATTAGTTATTTTGTCTTTGTTTATCTCATTGGCATTTTAGTAGGGAAACTATTACTGTAGCACTCATTAAGCAATGTATAAAGAACTTACTTATTTTTAGTTTAGTTATTTTGAAAAATGTTTGAAATATGTTGTGTATGAAGGTTCCATTAATTGAAAGTTTAGTTATTTTTATATGAAGTAGATGGAAGATGTACGTTTATTGTAAATGGCTTCACTAGGGTTTCATAATGTTTAAGCAAGCTTTACCACATAATTTTGACATCACTTTTATTAGCTTATATATAACGGTAATTACAATTGATGTACCATGATAGTTTCACTGTTATGAACAAGTTATATTGGTATGGTTTAATTTGCATGTAATATTATTTAAAAATATTAAATAGTACTCATATGTAATCATTTTTAACAAATGTAATCATATATGCCCATGGAATAGTATGATATGTATGGAATTATAGTTAGCAGCATATTTAAATATAGGACATAACAGAACACTTGTATTTCTAAAGATAAAGTGAGTTAAACTACAAAGTGATTTAAAATACTATTATAAGAAAGGAATAAAAGAAGTTGAAAGTATACTATTCAGAATACTAGAGATAAAAGGATACAAGATTAACGAGATTTAATTTCCATTGAAGATTTTGAACTCTCAAATAAATCAATATAGTTAGCTTGAGCAATAGCTGGAACTAGTTTTGATGCTTCAGCTTCTGCTAATACCTTTTCTATATTTTCTTCTTCCATCTTCCTCTTTTATTGAAGAAAAATGTCGTACATAGATACCAGAGGTTGTGGTTCAGAGATTCCAATTATGTTATTGAGTCCCCTTTGCTCTTAATTTGTCAATAAATGTACAACCTAACATCTTCTTTCAGAGATTGAAGGTCACATCTGACAACTCTGTATAAAGCTCGAACTGAATCAAAGTTTGGTTTCCAACTCTATTCTTTGGATTGTTTACCCTCCATGCTGATATTATCACACTATTTTTAGTTTGAGGTGTGTGGGGCTTAGGGGCTTTGTGGATGAACGCCCTATAGTTGATTTTTCTTCCATTATATTTATACTAGTATTTAGTTTCTTTTTTGGAAGTTGTAGTAATTATTATATGAGACGATCAAAACAGTCATCCTGTTATTTCATAAAGTCATATTTATGTTCCCATAAAGTATATTAGTTTTTTTAAAAGAGACTTAACTTAAAATTATCAATTATAATTAATTGACAGTGCATGCATTGTTAAACACTTCACTAAGATAAACAATGTCATTCACGTTCTACACTGCTTCAGTGCAAAAAATATAAAACGTGTTCTAAGTAGAATTGCCAAAACTAAATGATGTCATTTTTGTTTAAAGTAATATTTATATTTTACTGTATTACTTTTTGCCGACCAAACATTATAGGCTTTACAGTAGAACTCAGGATCAGAAACGATGTCATCTTATAGTACACATAAACCAAGCATTGTACTGAGTTCAAAATCTTAGCTATTAGTATTCAGACTCATACTTTCCAGGTGAAGTTTATGCATTTAGTAATTTGAAAATGATCCCATTTGATAAAATGACTTTCTTAGCAAGATTATATATTGGGTTTGAAGTCCATAACATCTTACTGAACAAGTTGTATTGGCAGTATGCCCATTTTAAATTCAAGTACTTAAGAAATCAATGTGATAGTAAGAGACTATAAGCGACACTTTGTGTTGTTTAAATAAGTCGATATTTACGGAATTCATATGTGAAAACTGATTTAAACCACATATTGGTTAAAACACTTTTTACATGAATTCATCCAACGAAACCAAAATATAGAGCAAAAAATGATAGAAAGTATAACCTAGAGTCATGAAAATTAAAATTCCTAGAAGCTACCTCTGGCAATCTATTTTGATGCGGGTGCTAATTTTTTAGGTCTTCCTTTTTTTCTTGGGATTAAAGTCAAGGTTGCTCCTACATAAAGAAGTTGTTCCTAGAAAGCATTCTACTGCTCCTTCACCTTAGAACTTTACACTTGAATGTACATGTTGTGAATCTCTATAAGAGGAAATGGATGGAGAATTTCATTTTATGTTAATGCATCACCATATATATTTTGGTTTTTGCCCAAGTATTATCAAACTTCCCTTTTAAGATCTTCCAGTTGTTTCCGAACTACACCATAAAACACCTCTATTACTTCTGGGGAAGGAGGTATATCCCATTCATGATCTAAAGGGAGATCATTAGGTGTAATATTGCCTCACATGCTAGATTTTTTTCTTTTTCTTAATTTTTTTTATATTTTATATCCTATAAATGATTCCTAAAGTACAAGATTACTTTAATTTATAGAGGTATTTTTCACAATTTTGTGTAGGCGGGAAAAAATCACATCAATGTAAGTGGAAAAATAAAGATTGACATTGTAACCTTTTATATATCATTGTTTTGCATTGAAATTTTAATGTCTATTAAGTTCACATTTGAACATTTATGAATACAATATCATATTATGTACATAGGTTAGTATTTCACTACATATACTATTTGTACAATAGTTTTTTTTAGAAAAAGATATTTCTATGTTTTTATCTGTGTAATTCATGCAAGGTTATGTTAGTTATTTGGAGCTATGCTTTCCTTCCATATATTAAGTAGTTTTATTTACCCCAGAGGTAAATTTCTTGCATTAAAAATATCCTAAAGCTAGGGAATTATGTAGATGTCAAACTATTATTAATTTGTACTTATATTATATGCATTTTAAATGTATCATATTTTGAACATATTATTGTGTTGGATTGGATTCATAAATTGAACTACTTAATGATATAATGTAATAAGTAGTTAGCAAAGCTATATGGTAATATCCATGCATATTATCCAGGATGTTAGTAAAAAATAACATAATATTTGTTCTTGTTTTAAATGGAATTAAAATCATAGGACTTGAGGACACGCCAATTAGAGCAACAACCATCTTAGATCTCATTGGCTTTTTTGCATTCTTTTATCCATAGTAGAGCCTCATCCCATTGTTTAATTAGGGCGTGGCTACTGTCATCATACTCTTTTTTGAGTTTATATTTCTTTTTTTTTTAGTTCCTCAGCTCTTGATGGAAAGTCGACCTCATGGGCCTCAAGGTGCTTAATTTTTTCTTCAACTTTGCTAACTGCTGCTTTGTATATTTATGGTCTAACTGTATCTGGGTGATCTCCTTGTTGTAGCTATCTAGAGACTCCTTCAACTATCACTGTTGGTTGACCTACAACTTGAAAGATTCAATCTTTGAGGTGAGGTGGTTAATAGTTTTGGTAGTCTGAGTTTCAATAGAGAATATAGACTCCACTCTTGTCAACGCTTCCTTAATAGTTACAATCTGATTTGGAGTTGAGGCAACACTAAAAAAAAAGGGCAGATTTTATAGAGTCCCTCTGCTAAGAACCTAAAGAAAGGAGCTCATGCATGAGAGGGATTTTCACTATCGTTTTAGCAGAATCTATGTCATCCTGAATCAAAGAAGAAGGAGTTGGTGTAGCAGTTCAATTGCTCTCCTCAAGAAAGCTGAAATCTACACCAGACATGGGATCATCTTGTGTATCCTCTAAAAATGCAATATAGAATCTTTGGGACATATTGGGCTGGGAAAAAGCATATGCAATATCATATTATATTATGATATAACTCATCCTCACGAAATAAAATTTATAAAAGAGAAATAATAAAAAAATTGTAACAACAATTAAATTTATAACCATATTAATACTTGAACAATGGGTGTAACAATGTTTCCGAAAATTACAGTGCCACCACAACCACCTTCATCATCATCTTCAATAAATTTAGTTGGTAAGTTAATCCGAATGTTCAAATCCCCTAATTTTGATTAATAAAAATGGGTGAAACTAACAGTCTCATTTCCTTCACTAAATTGCTCTGTTTCATCAAGGTCAACATCAAGAACATCAACGGGATTAAAGATGGTATTGGTAAACTTAGCCGATGTTTGAAGCCGATTAGACCTTCTAATGGCATATGCTACAGATATGGATGGCTTTTTTTCCTTTAACTATGTACCAGTGGCCCCCCACTTAGATAACTTTCTTTTTTGCCTACCAACATTTATATTTTCTTGCTTCAAAATCTGACTTTCTTTGTTTGGAGTGCTTGTTTTTCTTTTTTCATTTAGGGAATTATGAATAGGGCTCTGAAGACTTGTAAAACATAAAATAAAATATTATTATATGTCTTGTATAGATGAAAGGTTATTGGAAATCGTTAAAACAACACAGTATGAGTCAACTTGCTATAATTATGTCTAAATAAGGAGGAATCAGATTGTTGTATCTGTTAGACTAGAAGGAGGTGAAGGTATCAACATGAAGTTGCGAAGTGGGTGCCACAGAAAATTTCAAATTTTTGAATGAATCCACCCATTTTTTTCACCTCATCAAATATGAAGGGTAGTTCGATGATATCAATTGATTCCTTAGAAGAAAAAGGTGATTGGTAAAGTTCAAATTATCTTCCCTAGAAAAATAGAAAATAATTAGCACAATCTAATGATGGCTTACTTTGATTAAATGATGATGCACCGCCACAAAAAATAAGTCTCCAAATTGTGTAACTATAGAAGATATCCTTTGAATCAATTCTGAAAATTCTTCTTCTCGATTATCTTATAAGATTTCCACCCAAATGTTCTTGGACTCTTCACCAACAAAAATAAAAAGTTATTCATTGGACCTAACTTTGAGACCATTAAAAAAATTAAACACATCATCGACATGGAGGGACCATTTGTAAGGAAAAAGCTAAATGCCTATAGGATCACTACAAGGTGAAAAGGGATACTACAAAGTTCTGAAAAATAAGCAAAAAGCCAAAGCTGCACCAACCAAAGTGCTCCTCCAAATTTGAAGAATGGTTCAAAAGAATGGTGGTAGTTGAGGGATTAATATATAAGACCTAAAAAGATTGTACTAAAAGCATAGTATTTCCTAAAAGCATGAGCTCTGGCTAAAGGTAAATATTCAACACCTATTTTTCCAGACCTGGGGCATATAAAGAACTTGCAAAGAAGCACCCAAAGGAACTTGACATGCTTCTTCTCATATAGTTTACCAGTTGCCTTTAATTTATTCTAAATCAGCGAATAGTATAAGGAAAAGTCTATGGATGCAACTAAGAATTTAATTAGATTAAGATCAGTTTGGTCTATTATACTTGGAGCATCAGGCCCTACTACTGGCAAACTTGTTAGTAGGAATACATCTCTTAATATAATAGATGCTAGTCCAAATGGAAAAATAAAAGAATTTATACTTGGAACCCAAAATCTCATGGCAGCGCAAAGTAAATCACCCTAAAATTGTTTTCTAATCTTGCTCATTTGGATAAGTTGGCTTTTCCCAATTAGTTTCCAATCTTCTTCAAAATAGGGAGTCAGTCTGTCTACCTAGCCATTCGTTATGAGAATTGTGCCATGACTTCATAATTGTTGGATCTTCCGGAGGTAGTAAATCTGCCTTAAATAGGAGCTACTCGTTAATGGACAGTGGAAATGGAATTGAACTTGGTACATTGTCAAGCTCTCCATAAGGGGCGATAGAAAGAAATAAATCCTCAAGAGCTAAAAGGGGTATCGAATCTCTAAAATAGATAAATTTCAACTATGAAAAATCAAGTTTGAATAGTATGGATTATCATTATTATTTTTATTAGAGTTTACTTAATTTTTAGAAACGATGGTAGAGGCACTGCTTTTATTTCTATAGTGACTGCCTGGACAATTTTTTGCAATTCAGAATAGCACATAATCAATAAACATCAAGTGCATTCATATTTTAACATCCATGTACATACCAAATCATTGAATATATTAATTAGAGTTACCTTTTAAAATTTGCTTCGAGGTAGATCCGAAATTTCATCATTTGTGACCAACGTCTATTTGTTCAGTAATAGGAGACTCTAAAATTTCACCAAATTTAATACTCCTTATGTACAAATCTTAAAATATTTTATCAATTAAGAAATATTACATGTTCAACAATAGTTGAATGTACATCATTATCTTCTAATGATGAAGTTGTGGAGTGTGTTGCTGAACTTTTAGCAGGAGTTATTGTCATGCTATCCGAAGTAAAAGGAAAATATTTGAATTGAGAAACTGTGAATTTAAATCAACATTTGGTAAACTTAACTTAATATGAATTGAACTACTTATAATCAGTGGATATTAGTGGGCAATAAAACTGAGACTTCCTCTTCAACTAATGAGATGTTGCCAACGACTTCAAATCTAGGTTGTTGATTACAGCCGACGGTGAAGTATTAGCTAATGGCATATTTATGAGGTTAAGTTTATATTGTGGGTATGCTATTCCAAATGCAAAAGGTTGAATGAAGAAGGGATTTTGGAAGGTGTTAAAACTGACTTCAATCGACTGATGGTGTTTTAGGTTTTTTATTAAAATTGGAGAAAATGAGTTAGGCAGGTTCTATTATGTTACTGTGTTAGATAAGGTGTAGAGAAGGGAATCAATTTTGGGGATTAGTAATTAGAATTTTGAAAGGATTTGAATTGTTGTCTCTATGACTTTACAAGGCGGGAGTGCTTTTTGGAATTTGAAAAAATGCTGGTGTGGTATTAATGTATTGTGGAATTCCAAAGCCAGGAGAGAGTAGAGATTGCTTTTATTTTCTAAAAAAAAATTATTCTTCATCTTCACTATTCTGTTCATGAATCATTCTTCAATGTATTTTTTGGGTGTATTATCATAAAGGCATAATCATCAAAATAATATTATGTTACATATATATATATATATATATATATATACCATTCATTTAATAGTAAAATGCACTTTATGATAATCAGCTTATGGAATAATAATATTTTTTTATGTTCAGTACTTATAAACCACATGTTATATATAATTATCTTATGTACAATAATATTTCTTGTATATTTAGTCATGATCAGTGGTTCAGATCAATCATGGTTCGATTCAATCATATAATATTATGCTTCTATGTATTTTATAAAGTAAAAATCAATTGTTAAATGTATTACATCATTATTGTTGACTTAAACATATTATCGAATCAATCATGATTTCAATTAATCATATTATATTATGCTTCCATATGATTTTATAAGATAATAATCAATTATTCAAAGTAATTTATACATATTTTGTCATAGTCAAGTGACTAATTAATTATGATATGAATCAATTATATATTACGCTTTTATGTGTTTTTAGTTATTTTATGTTCCAATAATTCATCTCATGTTACCAATTTAATCATATAAATGGCAATTATCAAAATGTCATTTGCCACCTTCCACTGTCTCTATGTAGATTATTTAAATGTCAGTTATCAAAATGTTGTTATTCAACCTTCCACATTTGGTCATGGTCAAATGTCTTTCGTACATATTTGGTCATTGTCAATATTTGGAAAATATTATCATGACATGATTGATAGATATTATGTTATTATTTACGGAATACATTTTATTATTATTATTATTATTATTATTATTATTATTATTATCATGATTTTAAATAACAGCCGTTACGTAACGCGACAACCGTTATTTCTAGGTTTTTGAGAGTACCGTGACCGATTTCATTGATAAATAACGGTGAAAAAAATTAAAGAATAACGGCCGCGATATAAAGATAAAGGCCGTTATCGACCGATATTCACTATGAAATTACGTGACAATTGCAATTATTATTTATTTGACTAATTTTTTCCTATTTTTATTCAAATCATAAAAAAGATAAATAAATATGGTCAAATTTTTAACCCGAATACCCGATCTAAGTACATCGAAAAATTAACATAATAAAAAATAAAAATTGTTAAATATTTATATATATATACTATATTAAAATGTTGCTGAAAAAAATATTTAGACTACTAAAAATAGATCATGACTTCATTGTTAGATTGAAAAATATATGTAGTTGAGTTTATACGTACCTAAATTATTAAAAAAAAAGACAAATAAATATTTAATGGAAAAATATATGTCAAAATTTCAATGATAATGTATTTGAACTTGTTTATAATTTTTTAAATTATAAAAAAACAACAAATAAATATAGTCAACGAAAAATTATATAACTCACTTATATAGTTATATATCCCACAATATTCATAGAGCATCTTATGCAATGAATAAATTTTTTATGTCCTCCAAAATCATATCAAACTTTCTTAAAAAAAATTTATATCAAACTAAGATATATAGTTCCTAACATATGGCACCCTTATACAATAAGTGAAGAACAAAATCACAAATGAACAATAGCATATGCCTCCACGGCTCCACCATTACTTTGGAAGCTACTGTCATGTGATGTGAATTAAAGAATCTTCAATGAAAGAATATATTGGTGAAAATAATGGTGTCACAGCTCCTGAAAGATTTCAATTATTATTTACATTATCAAAACATGACAAATAGATATTTAAATTGTCAAAAAAAAAATAATAATTATGTCAAAATTCTAATGATAGTTTGTTTGACTATTTTTTTTATTTAAACTATAAAAAAACAAATAAATAAAGTCAACAAATAAATTATATCACTTGTACTAGTATATACTTTATATATGTTATATTAACTGGAAGAGTCTTCAGTGAATACATCAACCAAAAAAAAAATCCTTACACAAACGTTACTCTTTCAATTTTGGTACTCATTCATAAATACCCTTAAAAAAAATTCTTACATAAACACCAAATAAAGTTGAAGTCATTATTTATGACTCCACTCTAAGTCTCAACTCTCAAGTCTTAAGTCTCATCTCCAATCAGTAAATTGTTGTTTATGTTTATTTTATTTAATTGTTGTGTTCTTTTATTTATTGTCATAATGTCATTAAGTCAAACTAAGATATTAAGTTATTGTTTATGTTTATTTAATTTAATTGTTATGTTCTTGTAATTTAATTGTGTTCTTTTGTTATTAAGTTAACAAATATTCTGTTAGTGACAACTTTATTTTATCAATTTTGAATTATAAAAATGAAGACAAATTTTTATTTGTCCTAATATTTTTATTATGACAAAATACATTTAGCTTTTTCTAGGTTGTTATGACCAAATTTATTGTGAAATATATTGAAAATATTTGTCAAAAAAGCAAATTATTATTTTTTTTATTGCATTCTATGTTTAATATTAAACAATTATTTTTGCAATCATTAAATATATTATTTCTTTTAAATTAGAAGAAAACACTATTCTATTTCTATATTGGGCTATATACTTTAAATAATATGGTTAAGGGTGTTATTGAAATTCAATGTATTAACATAAAAAATGTCATTCAAAAAATTTTTGTACATTAAAAATAAAAAATATATTAGTGATCAATATTTTCTTTTGTGATTAAAATTTTATGTGATATGGTTGAATATTGAATTTTTATCTTGATAATTATTAAAACAGATATCTTCAAAATATTAATTTGGAATACTTAATTTTTTTCTTTTAAATTAAATTGCGAAAATAGTGTTATTAACTTGTTATTCTCATTTACAATAGAATTATATTTTTGGGTTGGTTTGGCCTATGATGGTCTCCACGTGTATTTATTGGTTTTTTTATTATTTGACTAATGTTACATGATGTGACGAATTAATTTTTATAGCAATAAATATATTTTAATATATTTTGTCATTATATTTTTATTATGACAATATTTATTGCAGTGAAGTAAATACCTATTGTTATTATTAATGTAACACATCAGCTATAATGTGTCCAATTATAGTTATATTTAGTTTTATTGTGTTTTATTAGATTTTAATAATAAAATTCAAATCATTATAGGAAAAAATATAAAATGCCTCGATTAAGCAATAAAGAGCCAGGATCAAAGCCTAGTAGTGACATGGGATGGAATTTTGCCACTCCAACTGGAAAGAAAAGAGAGCTACTTTGTAATTTTTGTCATAAAAAAATAACTGGTTGAATAACTTGACTAAAGCAATATTTAGCTCACATGCAAAGTCAAGTTGAATCTTACAAATAAGTTTCACAAGAGGTGAGAATCGACATATACAAGCTCATAAAAGATTTTGAAGAAGCAAAAAGAAAAAAGAAAAAGAGAGAAAAAGACCTTGAAGATGAAATTATGATGATAAATGAAAAGGAGGACATAGATGAAGATGAGGCATTTAAACAAGCTAGACATGAAAGTATAAGACAATATAAAGAAAATATGTATAGAAAGAGCAGAGGAGCTACATATAACACAGGCGGTAGCAGCAACAGTAGTAGGCAAGATCAAGGTGCACGCCTTAATCATTCATTCAGTGTTCATGAAGCTGGCACAAGGGGCTCAAGATTTCCTCCTGGATCAACACCTGCTTCGCGATTAGCTGCTAGAGAGGTTGAGATAGAGAAGAACAAAGTTCAAAGCAAGCAACCAAAAGTGAACACAAAATGGTTCAAAAGTCAAAAAGAAATATTAACAAAGGCATTTGGCAATTTTGTAATACATAATAGATTGCCTTTTTCAATTGCAGATTTACCTTGGATAAGACCATACTCAGAACTGCTGCTGAAGTCAGACCTAACATACCTCAACCAACTCTATACGAGATTGCAGAGGTATTTCTTTCGCAAGAATATAAATTGATGAAAGAATATATTGCATCTATTAAATCCATATGGAATGCACGAGGTATCACTATTATGTGTTATGGATGGAGTGGAATAACTAGGATGGCAATAATTAATTTTTTGATTTACTCCAATCGTGGAACAGTATTTCATAAGTCAGTTGATGCCTCACTTGTTCCATCTATAGATGCTAACTACTACTTCAGTTTAATGAAAAGTGTTATTCAAGAAATAGGTCCTGAAAAAGTTATCTAAATAGTGACTGATAATAAAGCTGCAATGAAAGCTGGTGGAAAAAAGTTGATGGATGAATTTCTCCATTTATATTGGACTACTTGTGCTGCCCACTGTATTGATTTAATTTTGGAAGATTTCAGGAAAAGAAAAAAAATCAAAAAAGTTATTGATCAGGCCAAAATTATTACCCAATTTATTTACAATTATAATTGGGTATGTAATTACATGAAGAAATTTACTGAAGGTAGATCTCTTTCGGCCTGGTATTACTAAATTTGCCACAAACTTCGTTGCTATAGAAAGTATTGTACGAAACAAAATTTGCTTGAGAAATATGTTTGAGTCTGAAGGGTGGTTAGATTTAAAGTATGGTAGAGCTACTAGTGGGCCATCTTTTGAAGTTAAGGAAATCATTTTGTGCTTGTCAACTGAGGGTAGAAAATTTTGGCAAAAAGCAGATGAAGTTCTTAGAGTTCAAGAGCCTTTACTTAAAGTTATAAGATTGGTAAATGGTGATGAAAATCCAACAATGAGATTTATATATGAAGCAATGGAGAGAGCAAAATTAGC
>CATIWO010021133.1:0-14547 GCA_949673435.1 Macaranga tanarius | reverse complement strand
TTAGAAATACTTAAAGAATGAGATTAGAATTTATATATGAAATATAATGTCAACCGTGAGTTGTATAAAGAGATGTAAATACTATGAAATAGCTTTAAAGTTTAGTATTTAATTCTTGTAATATTGTTGTTAAGAGATTCTGTACTATCATTAATTCTTTAATTATGTCTACTAATGGAGTAAATAGTAGTGAGGGTGTGACAATACCACTTAGTGTTTTGCGAGCTTAAATGAGCCTGATGCGAAGGCTGTAGTAGATAGCATCCGTATTCCTGCAACCCCTTCTAGCTTAGGTCTTGTAATAGCTGATTGTCAAGAATTACTTTCCGGCTTCCATGAAGTTAAGCTTTGTTTTGTTTACAGGTCTGCCAATACTGTTGCTCATATGCTTGCTAGGAGCTCAGTAAATATGTCAGGCTTGGTGGATTGGTTGGATGAACCACCACCGTCTATTGCTTCTTTGTTAATTTCCGATATTGATTATTGAATTTCTTCTTTAGTTTTCAAAAAAAAAAAAAATTAAAAGATACCAAGCAAATAAAAAAAAAAAAAATTTGAAGTAGAGAAGAATCATAATGCTTAATCAACCCGAGTCGTAAGTTTTATGGAAGTTGTTACATTTAATAAAATACTCACTTAAGCAACCGAGTGAAGAATTTTGAGTTGGATTTATTTTATTCAAGTGCTCATGAATACAATTAAATCAGAATCATGACACGTAATCTTTAACTGAAGTAGGGATTGAGTAGTTTTTTCGACCAGGGGTCTTGATATCTTTCTTCCTCGGGATGGGTCTCGGGGGAGGCGGAGTAGGGGTTTTTCCTTTGTCTTCGCTTCTTGGTGCATCTTTTTTAGCCATTGTATCCTTCATTGAAGCTCTGGCTCTCTCTGTGGCTCTAGTAATAGCTCTAGACTTTTCCAACTGCCGCAATGTCTTAAACATGAGCGTTCCATCTTCAGCAGCTTTTGTTTTCAAGCTCCGTTTGTTGGCTGCTTCAGCGAATGATGTTTCTTTAATTTTCTGCGTGCCTGCACCTTTAATATCATCCAATTTTTTGGCCCTTTGATCTTTGTTTAATCCCATGTTCTTGGGATTATGAATCGTGGCATTGGCAGCACCAGCAACTTGGAAGTTTGTTATCCACTCTATTCTTTTTTCAAAAAACCCGTCATCATCATCTGATAATTCATAATCTTCTTCTTCTTCACTCGACGATGAAGATATATCTTCTGCCTGTTCACCATACAGTTTTTGCCGAATTTTTTTCTGAAATTTTTCGTTGTGGAGTATTTTATCGCAAATGAAAGCAGTTATAGCGGTAATTGTTGGCGGGGATGAACATACTACTTGAATTATATCGTTCAGCTGTCTCAAAGTTAAAACAAACAGACATAAATAAAGAGAAATTAGATATATCTTGAATTGAAAAATTCTTACGCTTATTACATTATGCGTTAGATTTGTAACCTGCAAAAATATGTTTCTGTTTTATTGATTAAATTTAAAACATTTTGATAATGTGTCATAAATCCTACCATAAGGTATAATATATCTTATGTAGGCAAAAATTTTAGATACATTTATTAATTAATAAAATATTTTCATAATACTCCATCCGTTCCATTTCAATTGTCATTTAAGGTTGTTCACAAAAATTAAGAATCTTATTTAATAGACATAATTATAGGTACAAATAAATATATTACCTTCTTTTAGAAAAATTAAAAATTATTAATTACAATTACTTCAATCTTAAAAAGACTAAAAATATAAAGGTAAAGTTGGAAAGAAGTATTTATTTATTTTATTGGTAATCTAAAAACGTCATTTGGAGTGAAATAATTTTTATTTTTTAAAACGACAATTGGAATGGAATAAATAAAATAAATGATAAAAGTAAATGATAATTGATCCTTAGTTCAAAAAAAAGTTATATATTGAACTTACTAGAATTGATTTTAATGATAAATAAAAAAAGTATTCATGGGTCACTTAATTAGGTTTATTTTTAGCAACCGTCTGTTTATTTTTGGTAAAACAATAAATTTTCAAAAAGTTCTGATGAGTCATATAATTATATATTAATTTATTTGATTACAAAAGTCAATTTTAATGCTACCTTTGCAAAATAAAAGCAGAACAGATTTGAAATTAATTTGATGGTATACTAAAATTGAAAAAAATATAATTTATTATAAAAATAAAAAATCAACAAAATTTTTTGTTAGATAAAATACGAGTGTAAAGTTTAGGATTTTTTTTGTAATGATTAATTTTTTGATTGGTCGATTAATTCAAACATACATACATACCCTGGATGAGGGGGTGAAAGGATCAGTACCGGCTTCACCAGAGACTAAAGCATATCCTTTGAAGTGTTGAGCCAAAGAAACACCAGCGAACATGGAGGCTCCAAGAATGAACTTTGACCTATTTGAGTTAGTGCTGCAGAACTGGAGGTAGTCGATACCGGCTGTAGCTGTTAAATCCATTAAATTGAAAGTAAAATAACAAAAATGTACAAAATTTTATCAAGTAATATTCCAATAAGAAACATACCCACGTAGGGGAAGAAGAGAATCTGCAGTGCAGCCACAATCGGCAAAGGTATAGCAGCGAGAAAAGCCCCAAACTTTGCTGTTAAAGATGAAACATGACCCATCAATCTCATTATTACCTACTCGTAAATGAAACCACTTATATATTTCAATTTAAAGGATTTAACAGCAGTGCAGCCACTTACATATATATAAATATATAGACAGACATAATAATAAATTTAAAATATAAAAAAGTTATATATTTCAATTTGATTAATTATTTATAAATTTAACATAATTTATATTTTTATTAAATTAAAATAAAGTTGCACACACAACATTCGAAGTAGGTTTTTATTTATAGGTGATCGCATTTTCTTCTTTTATACACTTATAATAAATTTTAAAAAAAACAAATATTTCAATTTTTGAAACAAAAAACTAATTTTCTTGCAAATAACAATATTACTGATTAATCTGCAAAGAACCCAAAATCTCTTCATGAGTATAACCATCAGCAAAAATGTAAGATCAATTGAGCTGATAGCATAGTAATAAGGGTCAAGATATATGCCACAGTACGACGGTTATAGTTTTGTCGCATTGTGCAATAAATTACATAATCAAAATTTATCGCATCGCATCATATCCTTGTAATGATAATAAACAAAAGAACAAAACATAACATTAGCATTCTGTGTGGCATACTGCACCTAATATGGAAAGGATAAGCATGAAGACTGCAGATAACAGGACGACCCTCCGGCTGCCTACCTCTGTTAATCCCACAAGACCAGCATGCTCACTGTAAGTTGAAAAAAATTAAGTTATTTGTTATATACACTGCATTTGAAGTTTTCGGTTTTTAGTAGTCATTTGAATTTTAATTATTATGGAATTTGATTTGGGAGGACTTTATAAAAGAAATAGGACTCTTCCTGTGATTAAATTTTCATATATAAAATTTAAATATGAGATTTTATTTATAAAAATTTAAGTTCTTTTGCCACCTAAATGTTGATATTTTAACTATATATTGATAAATGCTGAAATAATAAATCTATACATCTTTCCAATATATAGTCCAAAATCGTTTGAAGTAGACAGAAATAATTTATATTGCGAATCCCAATTAACTTGTAATTAAAGCTTGTAAAGTTAGAGTTGAGTTCTTGTTTCATATATATATATATGATCAGAAAGTATCGACACAATCTAGCTATTGAAATTTAATGATTACACTGAAGCAGTGGAGCCATGTCCCATTCCAAATATTGCTTCCAGAAGAGTTCCAATTCCCTATAGCACATGAAAGTAAAAGTCATTACAGAATCAGAGTATACTCCAAGATAAAGAGTAGAGGTGTGCAAAGGGGTTTTTCGGACGGGTCGGTTCGGGTAAATTTCCTAGAAATATAAACCAAATTGAAATCGAAATTTTAGGGCAAGTTTTGGCTCGGTTTTTGAATAAACCGAATAAATTATATATATATATAAAAAAAAAAGAACACAAATGACTTAAATCCATAGGTGATCTGATGGTAAAGCGCCTCTATCAAGTCTTATAGATGCGAGTTCGATCCCCAACACCTCCTTATTCAAAGAATTTAATTATTTAATTGAAAAAAAATATATTGACCTCAAGATAGAAAAAATATAGATGCAATAAATAACTCTTGACCTCAAGATAGAAGTCCATCGCCTTCACCACTCTAGAACCATTGAATATTTGATATATTTCAGAATTATTTATATAAATATATAATACAAATTCGGTTTTCGGTCGGATTCGGGTTCACACGAAAACTTGTGGATGAAAAAAATGAAAATTGAACCGAAAATTTTGGTTCGATTTCGGTCAGTTTGTTTGGACCGGGCGGGTTTTGCACACCTCTAATAAAGGGGCAAGTATAAATAAATATTATGTGATTTTAATGGTATTAGTATGAGACGTTTGAATTTTTTTTTTTTTTTTTTTGACATTTTAGTATATTGTAATTTTTTATAGTATTTAGATAATAAAATTTATTATAACTCGTGGTTTTTCTTTTCTCAAACATTTAAGAATTAAAATTTTAATATAATTTGATAAAGAATGAAAAAATAAGTCTATTCATAGTAAAAGTGGTAATAATAATAAAATATAAAAATAATAAAAATAATTTTAAATTATTTTATTTAAAAAAAAAGATTATAACCACTATACAATAATAATATTACTAATTTATAATAAAATCATGAAAATTGGATTAAAATTAAAAATTGAATTTTTTTAATGCTAGAAGAGAGAGAAATCACGAGTTATAATAAATTCAGTCATTTAAATGCTATAAATATGAAATTACAGAATATTGAAGTGTAGTATAAAAAATCACAGATGTTCAAACAATTAAACCACATTTCTACTTATCCAAAAAAAATTATTATTGCAAGTTCTAAAGTTTTCTCTTTTACTTATATAAATAAGTTTTATAATTTTTTTTCAAAAAAATTTGATTCTTGTTTCACAATCTCAATATCCTTGTAATTCTTTTTCCAAATTTATTTGTACTATTTCATCTAATACTTAGCCTGATTGATTAGGTCATCATTCAAATGATTAAAAAAAATATAGTTCTTAATTTACCATTGTCCGACTATTCTACTTGTACTATTTGTCATAAAGCTAAACAAAAATATTAACTTTTCATAAGGAGAAGAAGCAGCAGCAGCTCCGTTGATGGTGTGCTAGTAGCGTCTGATGATGGGTCTAATGGTGGTTCTTTCATTGTTGGTGGAGGAGCAGGAGCATTACAGATGGTGAGCGTCGTTGGTATGGAAATGCAGACAACAGTAACTTTGGAACAAAGGAGGTTTGTGGAGAAGAAAGAGAATAAAAACGATAAAGTACTAGCATGCAACGGTAGCAGTACCATCGTCGATGGTAGTTAGGGTGGGCAGCGATGATAAAAGCTCAGGTGGGACGCGGTAGGTGGAAGGTGACGGTGTGAGGTGAAAGAGAGAATAACAAAATGATTTTTTATTTTTATCATATAAAAATATTTTTTGTATTTGTTTTTATTTGTGCACTCTCCATTTTCAGTGAAAAATTGAAATTAATAGTCCAATTTGAACTTTTTAAGGGTGAAATAGCCTAAAAAGTTAATTTTGGAGTTACTTGCACCTTGAATGATAGTTTGAAGGGAAAATTGCCACTTTAGCCATGGAGTGTGAGAGACAAATAGTATTGGGTAAGTCTTTGTGTCGCGTGCGTCACGAATGGCGACAAAAAAAAAAAATGCCCCCAAACAATACAGCTCCTATATAATAGGTGGACATTTTTATCTTTTGTTTCGATTCGCGACGCACTGTAGAGTCGTGAATCGCGACGCCTAATGCTACCCAATAGTATTATGCTAGTTGTATTATTATTATTATTTTTTTTTTGTCGTTTAAAGCCCTGTGGGCTCCTGGGAGAGCGGGGGGAAGAGGGGGTTAAACCCCGCTCTTCTACCTTGGATATTCGGTGTTAAACCCCACATGGAAAGGGTGTTAGCCGATGTTAGCCCCACGCGGATAGGGCATCAAGGACACAAAGCCTTGAAATTTTTTGGTGGAGAAGGTGGGAGTCGAACTCCCACCTTCAAGCTTGCATCCTGCAAGCTTGACCACCAGGAGTGTATTATGCTAGTTGTATTAGTTAGCTAGCTCTAACAGGCAACTATAATTATTTATCTTAGTACTTGTGCATATATATAGATACTTTCCTACTAACGTAAATAACCAGCTCATTTTTCTCATTACTACAACTGATATTTCTATGAAGCTGCAAGCTATTTACCTGGAAGCCAATTGCTCTATCGAGTACGTGACTTTGAGTTCTTATAAAATTTGCACCGCCTAATCTCGACGTTGCAATGAATGTTCCAGTACACTGTAGAAACATATAATGTCGTACACACACACATATATATTTTCATACGAGAGCAAAAGAATGCTATAATAAATCAAACCTCAGTAGTAGCAACAATAGCAGCAACTATCATTAAAAAGAAATCATCGATGTCAAAAATGGGAGCTCCCCATTGAAATGGAGGTGAAATCTTTATCCTGAAAAACAACCAACGGCAGACTTATCAATACATTTACTAACAAAAAGATGAATTCAAATGCCAACTAGTAGTGTGCTCTAGCTTCCACATATTACTATAGGCATTGGTACAAAATATTACAACCTTTACAATTTGATATAAATTTGTTTAGTTTTTAAAAATTGGTAAATTAATTCTAATTATATATATATATATATATATATATATATAGTTTAAGTGATTATTTCTTCGAATGGTGACGTCTTTTTATTAATTTTGATAAAAATATAAATTATATTAAAATTATAAATAATTTACTAAATTAAGATATTTTTACTAAATTTGCAAAATTACGATTTAAAAAAACATAAACATTATAAATTTTAATAGGCCTATTGGTATTAAAAATTACAACCTTTTTGATCTTTTACATATTTATATCAAACTTTAAAACTTGACAAAACTAATATAATTTGACATATTATTTGCAGTTTTAGCATAATTTGACATATTATTTATAACTTTAACACAATTGTAATTTGATTACACACACATGATATT
Organism: Macaranga tanarius; assembly: GCA_949673435.1. Lineage (NCBI taxonomy): Eukaryota > Viridiplantae > Streptophyta > Magnoliopsida > Malpighiales > Euphorbiaceae > Macaranga > Macaranga tanarius. The sequence goes on along the minus strand of CATIWO010021133.1, from coordinate 7,376 downwards.
TGAGGTGAATTAACTAACATCTATTATTATAGTCTCATATTCATATGAAGGTTTAAAACTAGATAAAAAAAAAAGGAGATTAATATAATTTTTACAAATTAAATAAAATTTTCATTTCCATTTTATATTTTTTTAAAAATTACTAAGGTTGAAGTTTAACTAACTATTATAATTAATATTTAGTTGATATGGATGTCGATCTCACAAAAATAAAGAATAGCTACTTTACCTTAAATGTTACATGCCTATTTGATTTTTTTTTTTTTTGACCAAATTGCAATTATTCTAAAATTATAAATAATTTGTCAAATTATGTTAATTTTGTTAAATTTTAAAGTGTAGTATAGATTTGCAAAAATTGGAAAGGTTGTAATGTTTTTATACCAATATGCCGTTTTAATAACAGTAAGAGCCTTGTTATAACTAGCTATAGCTCACCATGGAGTATAAGAAATGTGCCCGTAACTATGGGTGCCAATACCACAACTATTTTTTGTTCCTTCAGCTGCATTATTATATGCACCAGCAGCATTCAAAATCTCTGCAAACAACCATACAACTATAACGGAAGCTATGGCAGCAAAGTGTTGGACCAGCTGTTTTATCTGTTTTGATTTGCAAAACCGGGGAAGAGACTGCAATACAACATTTCTTATTTTAGATATTTATTTATTAAATTAATTGAATAAATCAGCAATGAAATTTAGTCCCATGGCACCTTAATAATTTTCAGATAGGATAATGATAAATATTGTGGGCTCTAAAAAATGAGAAATCTTTTTTATTCCAATTTAACCCATATATTTTTTGGTGTCGCTATAAAATAAGGGGTAAAAAAAATGATTCCAACGGACCGGACCGCGACACTAATCTTTTTGATTTCAAATATGCAAAGTTATAAATTGGAGGTTTTTAAATTTAGGCATAATGCATATACAGTCCCTTGAATTTGTCAGTTTTTTTCACTTTTACACATCAACTTACGCTTTTACCATTTTAGCACCTGAACTTATCTAAAATGTAATTTTTAAAACCCTGTCATCATATTAGCGAATCAGCATGTGAGACGTAGAGGTATTTAACTGACCAAATCTATAAGTAGATGTGTCAAACTGACAAAAAGTGGCTAGTATGAGGGTGGTAGATGTATTATATCATCAAATTAGTGTATTTTAGACAAAAATCGGCAACTTCAAATGTTAAAATGATAAAATCGTGAGTTGAGGTACCAAAATGAAAAAAGCTGGTAAATTTAGACCGCTGGACATGTATGAATCCTTTAATTTATGGAAAGAAAAGATTCTTTATGTAATATTAAAAGATTCCATAAAGGTTAGTGTTAAGGCACGCAATGGTCGCAGACCTTCAACAATTACTCAAATGCCTCATATCATGGGGCTAAAAGACATTTATCATATAGTGGTATGTGATTATAGTAGATCACTACATGTACGTACCATTACCATAAAATATTACTTCTCTTTGAATTTTAATGGCTATAAATTAGTGAAAATTTTCCTTTTTCGAAAAGAAAGTACATATATATATATATATAGGTCACCTGTGTTGAGAAAAATATAAAGGCAAGCGCTGGGAATCCAATTTTCGTGCATTTAAACAACTGCAAACAATAAAAAAAAAAACTCACCAAATTAAGAAGTTTCTTAAACAACAGTGCGATACTATCTTAAACAAAACAAACATTTGAAATATGGCCAATGGTGCAAATTGGACCCAAGGTTTTGCCTTAATTTCACTCTGAAATTTTTTGTTCTTTTTTAGCCAATTGGAACTTTTCCTTTTAAAATCTTTGTTGAGTACAATCAAATCCTAAAACTTTTTTAAGTACAATTAAGCCCTACAATTTTTTAAAAAATATATTTAATTTTAACGGTTAACTAATATTTGAAAAAAATGACCAATGGTTTAAAATTTTTAAACCTACACAATAATTTTTTAATTTTTTTAATTTTTGTTAATTTTTTAAATTTTTAAAAGTTTTTCATAAATTGAAAATTTTTTAAAAATTAACAATCAAATGCTATTTATGCTAACGATTAAAATCGCTCTTTTTAAAATGTAAAAGTTTTAAAAAATTTTAAAAAACTCAAGAAAAATTTAAATTATTAGAATAATTCAATTATTCACGAATAACTAAGTTCAAGAATTAGTTGCTTAAAAAAAGAATTAGTTGAATAATTTTTTAAATTGTCATACCTGTATGATTAAAAATAAATAATAATAATAAAAAAAAACTTCTTCTTACTTGCGGATATCCACGTAAGTAGAGCCCAAGTCCGGTGAGAGACACAAAAGGAGCAGATGCCAGAATGCTTAAACTACTGCCATCGTTACTACTACCATCGTTGCTGATGTCATCGTTACTACTACCATCGTTGCTGTTGTCGTCGTTACTACTGCAATCGTTACTACTGCCATCGTTACTACTGCAATCGTTACTACTGCCGTCGTTACTGTATTTGGCCGAATCAAAGCTTCAAATTAAAGGGCGTTTCGATTGCATTAAATTATGCATAAAAAAATTAATTCAATTTAATTACTCTAAAATAATACTCCCTAAACTTTCAAAAAAAATGATCCCTAAAATTTAAGTTAAAAAAATACTTATTAAGAAACTTTAATTTTTTTCCTAAAAAAAAAAGAAAAAAAGAAACTTTAATTTTTAATATTAAGATAATGATAAAAAAAATTAATTATATTTTGTATAAACAATTTTTCTATTTAAAAATATCATATTTAATTCTCTCTAAAAAAAAGAAAATATCATATTTAATACAATTCAATTATTTCAATTGGAAAAAGCAATACATAACATTTTGAAGAAATTATTTTTTTTTTCGAATTTTTGAATTTTCATTCACAAAGTTTCCAGCACTCTTTAATGATTATTCTTTATTAATATTGAATTTTTTTTTATAAAACTATTATAAAATCTCAAGGATCATAAGAGCGGTAAAAAATTTTCAACAATTATTTAATATGACTGTGTTTATTGGAATTTAAATTTGACACCTTAGTTTAAGCGAGAATAAACTCATGCCAGCTGATTCCAATTATTATTGGTAATATATTATTCTTATTGTTAATAAAGAGATCATATAACCTCAATATCAAATATCAATGGACTGCATATTAATTTATTATGAATGGAAGATTCATAATTTTCTATAAAAAATAAACCAATAAAATTCAATTTTTATATTTTAATCACTAATTAATTTGGTAAATTTGTCCAGTTCTTGCAGCATTACTATCTGTACCTTGCAAAAAGCCTTCTTGGACCGGAGAAACCACCGAGTATTTGAAACAAGGACGCGACAATGCTTGCTCCTTGTACACGTCTTAGAGATAGTTCAAACCGCTAATGTGCGCAAACCCACCCACCAAAAAATGGTGTATATATATATATAAATTGTGAGTTCATAAACCATTTATAAATGTAGCAAAAGTAGATCAACGGTGGAGTATGTAATTAACCAACCTGACGGTGATTGAGTGTGATACTACAATTAGTATTTGCTGATACAGCAATGGAAATGGCAGGGATAATAAAAGCTTGAGATCTCTGCATCATCACAGGAAGTCGAGAGCCAAACTCAATTTGTAAAATTGTGGTAATTGCCGTTACAAAGAGTGAACTCTGGATTGCTTCAGCCTTTTCCAACTGATTTCAGAAAAATTAAAAAAGGAAAAAAAAAACAACAGCAACTCATCACTCAACTCACACAAGAAAGTAATATATTTATAGTATCGGCCGTAAGTTTCTTACATTGCCACCTCCCATCACCGCAACTAGCGTAAAGGGTGTCATCATTGTATTCCAGATGACCGCTAGGGCATGCTGAATTGCCAAGAGATAAAGCATTGGGCTCCCTATATATATATAATAAAATTTATGAAAAATGATATTTGTTACAACTGCCCAATTGGAAAAAAAAATGAGTAGCCCTCAAAAGTTTTAACAATTATCGAAAAAAATAGCTTTAGGATGATAGAAAATTACTCCAAGATGGGTTTCGACCGATGGGGATTGCCACCTTAAGCTTCAACTTCACATTCTTGTTAAAGAGACTCTGTTTTAGATCTTCAAGTTTTTGTTGTTCTTCCACTATTCTTGAGTACTTGGAACGTTTGTTTTGTTGTGTTGGGGATGGTGAAGGTGGCCCGGAAGGTGAAGGTGAAGGTGAAAGTGGCGGCCGAGAAGGTGGAGGTGAAGATGGCGGCCGAGAAGGTGGAGGTGAAGGTGGCGGCCGAGAATGTGGAGGTGAAGGTGGCGGTGAAGGTAATTCGAATGGGCAAGCTGAAGAGTAGTTAGGGTCGCTTATTATATGGCCGTAATGTTCACAGCAAGGATAAAAAGGGAAATAATGGCGAAATGTTTCTGGGATCATTTGATGTCGCTGGCATTGGCAACATTCGCAAGTTAGAATGCAGATTTCATTGCTTCCTCCTGCAGTACCCATTTCTCCTCCACCACTCTGCTAATAGCTAGTAATATATATCACTGGGAACAAACAACTGTTTATATACTAAAAAGAGTGAAGAGCTATAGGCCCTGCTAACTGCTAAGTAGGCAAGAATTCCTTGACTCTTTGAATCCGGACATCTAACTAATGGTACAATTTACAGAAAAGACAAAGTAGGAATTGGCATTTCGAAAATTCTTATGTATTTTCTGGTGTGGTGTATTTAACAGTTAAACTTATTAGAGATTCTTACGGACACTTGGTGTAGTATATCAAATGATAAAATTTTTAAAATAAATTTTATTTTTATTAATCAAGTGTAAAACATTTAGGTGAACTTATAATATCTATTATGTGTGTAATATTTTCATTGATACAGTGTAAAATATTAGAAACAGCGCACATTCAACAGTTGTGTATCATATTTTCACCGATAAGAATTGTGAGAGTATTAAGTTTGACTGTATTACTGATGGTTAGAGAATTTGATTCTTTTTATTAAATTAGTTTTAATGTACATAAAAATAGAAAAATTAAGAGAAAAAACTTGGATTTTGCTAAAATTAAAATAAAATATTTAGAATTAATAACTGTTGGAATCAACTGAAAAGACTATTAATTGTTAAATTAGTTGAGTTCAGATTACTCTTTTTTAAGTGACTTCTCGAATTTGAGTCCTGATATATATAGTCATGTTGAATTAGTAGTTAAAAGATTTTTATTACCCTTATAGTTTTATATAATTAATTAGAATATATTCTATGTCGCTAAATCATTTAGTTACGGAATTCTATACATTTAGCCACAAATTGATCTGAAACTGTAGGGGAGAATTGTTGTAGGGATATATATATATATATATATATATATATATATATATAAATAAGTTGGTTTGATATGCCGCAAGTGCTCTGTTTGGTAGTCGTCAACGAAGTACCAATTGTTTAGGAAAAGGCTGCAATGAACCTTCCCCATATGCGGACAGAATTCCGTTAGATGCAGATTTAAACTATTGATATATATTTTTTCTATTTATATATTTTATTCGGAAAGTGTATTTTTTATATATAGATTTGCCGTTGATAACAGTACAATCATTTTTTAATAATTTTTTAACATAATTTTTGTTGAAGTTTAGAAATAATATATATTAATTTTTCAATTATTAATATAAAATATTTTTTAAAAAAATTATAGCGGGTTGTAATTAAAAAAAAAAAACATGTTGAGAAAGGTTGCTAGCCTGTGAATAGTATGGTCAACTTAAAATAAACTAGTGTACTAACAAAAGGAAAGGAAAAAGAGAATCTTTATAATTAATTAAAAAAAAATATTAATTACCTAGGCGCGAATGGATGGAGCGGCACGAGTTCCTTCCAGCTTAAATAGTAGGTCTCGGGTTTGACCTTTCATGAATGCAGCTCTATTAAAAACTCGTTGGGGAGACTTTTACTGCCCTTCGGAGTCCTACTCGGGTCGAATCCGGATTATTCGGAGCCCAAAATAGTATACGGATACTGGGTGTATTAGATGCAAATATATATATATATATATATATATATATATATATATATATATATATATATATATATATATATTACTTTAATCATCCCTTATACTAAAATGTTAAATTTTTGGGAGATTTTTATTTATTTTGAATGTATTATATAATTTAGTTGGGTCTATAATACATATTTTAAAAATTTACACTTGACTAATAAAAATAAGCCATACGTTATTATATTACAAATTTAAAAATATATAGAATATAATTAATGCATTTGAAATAGGCAAAAAAAAAATTTTAACTGCTATTTTTTTAGGTGTCGCTGTCGCATAGTTAATTACTTATTCAGTAAAAGGCACATTAGTTATTAATGTTAGTAGGAAATATTATTAATTGTTAGGGTAATCTGCACTCGCAGTCCCTAATATTTGACTCATGTATCACTATCATTTCAAATTCTTTTTGATCATTTTTCTTCTTTCTTTTTTTTTCTTTGTTCTTATTTAATTTTTTCTTCTCTTTCTTTTAACTCCCAACCCAAAAAAAGAAAGTTCAAAATCTATATTGGCTGCTTGGTGCAGATCAAATCCTCAGCGCCATCACCGTCTCGCTTTGCCACCTTGTCTTTGTCTCCTCTCTTCCTAGTGCCGCCGCTGCTCAAGCTTCTTTGTCTCCTCGATCTCTCGCCTTTAGTACCCATAGTTTGTTGTAGCAACAAAAAGAGTGAGAGTAAATTGGGAAATAACAATATCACATAAAAAGATTTTTTTTAGAAAAAATGTGTAGTCTCTTCCTTATTGTTGCTTTTTTTTTTTTTTTCCTGTTGAAAGGTGGAAGAAGAAGAGAGAAAATAAGAAAAGAGTATAAAGTGTGTGAAGAAGGAGGCTCTCTCCCTCTATCATCTATTTTAGTTCTTCTGGTTCTGAATTCTAGATTTAGCCTCTAAAAATTTAAAAATTTAGTTTAGTTATTTATTTAGTTGATTTTATTTTTAAAGATTGCATTTATGTTGTAGGGATTGTGAGTGTAAATTACCCTTAATTGTGAGTGTTAGTGAGTAAAATGGAATTTAAATGTCTACCTATATGTATGGAATTTCACCGGTATAATCAACTAGAAAATATAATTATTAGAGTTGTCATGGAATGAAGGGTTCTAATCCCAAGTACCTCTGCCTAAACTAATTAAGTTAGATCTCATTTACAACTGCCATTGAAATCTGCATATGTCGAGTATTTCTTATCACTACAAAAAACTGCCGATTTAGCGACGGATTTTTCCGTCGCTAAATTAGAATTTTCCGTCGCTAAATGGCTTAGCGACGGAATAGCGACGGAAAATTTTCCGTCGTTATTTTGCTCGTCGCTAAACTTTAGCGACGG
>CATIWO010021112.1:0-16838 GCA_949673435.1 Macaranga tanarius | reverse complement strand
ATGCAACACATTTGTTCCTTATATAAAAAAAATTGAACATGCAAAATCTATGAAAAAAGTTAGAATATATTTGTTGAGGAATGCACCCACCACTAAGCTAGTGGGATTGTTAGTTTTTTTGTTTTTTTTTTTTTTTTTTTTATCTCATTTAAAACCGACTACTTATTAAATAGTTGATTTCAGTTTGGTTTTAGATTTAAAAAAAAAAATTTCTATTTAACCTAACCCGAACTTCTGATTACACACTCCTAATTATGTGTGTTTATAAAGCATGTACTATATCTTTTCGGTCATAAATTGTACGATGAGTGTAATTGCGCAGTAAATTTTACATTTAAAAAAGCAAAACTGATTGCGAATATGACGGTAAGGGAAAGCTATGAAAACATGTATCAAGCTGGTCTTCGAATTCCACATTGTGTGCTTGTACAATAAAGTTTACGTTAAAAAAAAAATGGTTATTAAGATTTGATTTGTATTAGTATCACATACTTTTAATAATGATCTTAAAATAAACTAATTAATCATGTGATACATGTTAGTTTGGTTTATGTGTTAGACCTAGAATGGGCTAGCCTATGGTGCAAGTGCAAAAGCCTGTGTTCTGAGACTAGTAATGCCCACTGAAAACAAGCCCAAAACTCACACCCACTTTCCTAGAGCCAACAACAGTTGTGTTTTATAGAGTGGACAGAGCATAAGAACATGGACTCTGAACTGAATTTTTCGGCCTCAGTAAAGGTTTGGATTTCATCCTTTTAATTACTCAACCTTCAACTTTGCTCTTTTCCATTGGAGGATTTATGCATAGGCATACTGCGCATAAAATTTCAAGTTCAATACGTTAACCAACACATGTGAATTTAAATTCTTACCATATAATTTTTCTTACCAATCATCAGCACATTCATTCATGGATTGGAATAGTAAATTGTAAACAGTGCCTTAGCCGTAAACGTGAAACTATTTTCTATTCTAAAAATAGAGGCTAAAATTTCAATTTACCCAATATTAAATGGCTGTAACATTTCGAGTTTGATATAAATTAAGAGTTTTTCTTTTCGACCCATATCAGCAAAACCAAAAATAATCAATAATTTGTGGTGCTTATGAGCTATGCCAATTATTGAACAGAAACTTGGTATTGGTTAAATATAAGTTTTATGCCAATGGAGCTAATGAACACTAATTTGTTTTAAGCCAAATCAACCATATAAATTCACATAAGCCATCTAAATATATATCCGTACCGTACATAGCTAGAGACTATTTTAAGCAATGCATCAAATTTAGAATGTACAAAAGAAAAAGGGATTTAAGGAGGCAACTATATAAATACACACCGAACAAGCTAGGATGAAGAAGAAATCCAACGTTAATGGGTTCAACGACTTCAATCAACATGAAGTCATTTTTGTTGTGCTTGGCACTTGTGAGCTTGATGGTGTTTAACCAAGTGGAAGCAAAGAAGCATTTGAATCCAGGAATTCTAGATCCTTGTCAAATACCTGGAAATAAACATCCGGGTTGTAATATTGATGCAAATAAAGCTAGTGAACAAGCTAACACCTATAATCGTGGTTGCTTATCTGCATTCAAATGCCGCAGTCATAACAATTAATTTTATATTTTATAATATTTTTAAAAAATAGCTGTTAAATTACTCCATCGTTAGAATTTAAAAATTATATGTAAACGATGTGGGTAATATAGTTTTATTTCTTTCAATAATACTAGTTATTTGTCTAGTATTAATGTCCAAAAAAAATGTCAATTTTAGTAATGTGTAATGATTATTATTTATTTTTATAAGTGCCATTGCAGTCACCTTTTATTTCCTTTCTCCCATTTATTCTATGTGGAATGATCCATTATCATGTCCTTGCTCAACTGATGTTTGGAAATGAGAGACTTCCTAAGGAATTAGGACTCCTTTTTTTTATATATATTAAAGTTGCAAAATTTGATTTTGCAATGTGTACGAAAATGTTCGTGTTTTGCTATATGGTTCACAACATTTAACGCAACTAGCCAGTAGCCATTTTATTTATTTGTTTATTTATTTTTTATCACAAGCCATTTTTTTTATTGCAATAATTACTTTCCTGATAATATAAACAATACAATTTAATATAACAATAAATAATCATCTATGTTCATCTTGAGATTGTCCGACTTAATTTAATTTTGTTCTAATCCATCCGACTCATTTCAATATCCAACCAAAAGATTTAATTTAAAAAATGAATCCAACTTAGCCATGTATACGTGCCTTTTACCATATAGTTCAAAATATTTTATGAAATCAACCTTTTTCTCTTGTCTATTGGATGAAAACTTATGTGGTATTTGATAAAACTGAAAATTAAGTGCTGAATGTTGAATATAATAAATACTGAATTAAATAAATTTGTTTGATAACTATAAGTGCTGAAAATTATAAAAATGTTTAATTTTACCTATTTAGCATTATGATATTGACAAGTGAGTAATAATTTTTAAATAATAATGACACAATAGTCAATCTAATAAAAAAAATTTTAAAACCTAACAACTTAATGTATTCGATAGATATTTTAAATCAAAAGTTTTAACTTATTATTTTAAGTATTTTTTAACTTAATTAAATAATTTATAAGTTGGACCCATTTGGGTTATCAAACCAACTTAAAATAATTAAGTGCTGAATATATTAATTTTCAGCATTAAGTGGTGTTATCAAACACCCCCTTAAATAATATAGGTTTTTACATATTATATAATATATTTTTTGAAATTGGACTCCTATTACAGTACATATATATGTATCAATACAAATAAGATTACAAATCGTTATATTGATCCTTATTAATTAAACCATTGATTAATTATATCTATAATATATATCAATGATTATAATTAAACAAATATTAATTTAACGATCACAACCTCTTTCTCTAAAAAAATTAATTTAACAATTTTAATTCTATTTCTATAAATACACATATGTACTAATAAAAAACCAGTGACCACTAAATTATTAGGGAAATAGTTTTCTTTCTAACATAATAATAAAAAAAAGAGTATAAGGTTTAATATATTTGTAGTTACTTAAACTAGACACTTTTATTACTTTGTCTTTTTATATTTATAAATTGATTATTTTTATATATCAACTTGTTAAAAATATAATTTGTAAATACATTTAAGTGTTTAAAAAATTGATTTTAACTTAAAAAAATATTATTTAAACACTTTAAATATTGTTAAAAGTATTGATAAATCTGATTTTAAATAAATTAATATATTTAAGTGGTTAGTTTATAAGTCGAGGGAACAAATTAATAAAAGACAGTTGATGTATTAGGTCAAAAGTACGATTTTTTTTTTCTAAATCACCTATATTGAGAGATTTATATTCTCTTATAATCTCGATCGATTTAAGTAAAACTATAAAAACGACAAATATTTTTCAATAATTAACTTAACACGACTGGATACACTATAACTCAAATTCAAAAAATCACTCGAGTTAGAACAAATCCCACCTAATTCCAACTATTATTTGTCAAAAATACAATTTTAACATTTCATTCCTTTACATCATCCTAAAATTGGCCTACTTATTAATTTAATTTTAGCTCAATCCATCCAACTCATTTCATTATCCAAATTACATTAACATCTATAAGCAAAGAACATTGATTTAGCTTAATGCATAATTCATATAAAAGGGCACATATGCTACTCATGACAATATAGAGAAACAAATACCAACCACTACAATTTAGTCCTTTTCATGGCATTTCTAGTGCATAGAAAAATCGCTAGCATTATAGACCAAGAACTCAGAGTTTGAAGCTACACCACACCTCCTGTATCACCAAGTTTATCCTTTTTGTTTTTTAGAAAAAAATAAAAAATTAAAATTCATCACTTTCCAATAATCCAAATCTGCCAAATTTTCAGTGGCTCTGGTGTCGCCAGTGTGTGCCAAATTATATCTCCAACACAGCCCTTTGGATTTATTTACTGACACAAAAAATACTAACTCACGGCACTACTACGCTACACTGCACTATTCTCTCACTTGTGGGTTGATAGAGCTAATTACACTTGGCTTCAGCTCACGGGGACTAGAAACAGGTACCTGCCCACCTGCTCTACATCTTTCATTAGTGGGTGTACGTCATTTTTTTTGTCAAATATTAGATTCCTTTTTGACGCCTTGTTGGGCTTGAAATGTGTTGTAATGTTCATTTCATTGAATTATATTTTCTGGGTTGTCTATTTTTCTTTTGTATGATAAAAGGTATAATCTTGAAAGTTTAATCTTTTTTTACATGCAAAAGGGTAGATGTAATGTGTGAAGATTATTGGTTATTGGTCCATTTTATTTCATTCTTTAATGTTTCTTGATTTGTTTGTTTGGTTTTCTGTCTGATTCTTGAAAAGTTGAAGTTTTGAAATTTTTTTATTGTAGTTCACATAATTTGAGCAAATAATGAAAATTTTAATGGATTCTTAATGAGATATGGAATTTTACTGTACTGGGTCATCTACTGATTCCTATTCCAATGAAACTTTCAGGTTAGGAACTGAGTTGACTGTTCTGTTGGTGTCTGTCAAATAAGAAGGTACAGTAATTATATATCATGGCACCTAAGGCATTAGACTATGAATCGTTGAATGAAAATGTGAAGAAGGTTCAGTATGCTGTTAGAGGAGAGTTGTATCTTCGAGCTTCTGAGCTTCAGAAGGAAGGGAAGAAGGTATAAATAATTGATCTTTCTTCTCTCTTTTTTTCTTTTTGGAAAATGTTTTTCTTTAATTAATTTCCCTTTTTTATTTGTCTTGTTCGAAGTTGTGCTCCTTGGAAGATAGCTCGGGCTAGCTGTTTGAAACCTTTATATTGATGTTAGTTCAGTTTGGAATTTGGGGAATTTCTACTGAATTATTGGGAGCACTGGATAATTTGGCATGAATTTGCAGTCAAAATCATAACTTGTAATTCACTTCTAACAGTTGATGATTGTTTGCAATTTCATTTTTTTTTGTCTTTTAAGTAATAGTGGATGCAGCCATCTGTTCCTTTACTTTATCTGGAATATTTATTGAACAAGGACTTTGTGGTTTCATATGTTTTTAACACTTTCAATTTAGGGGGGATGCTTAAGATTATATAGAAACAGATAATTAGTTAAAAATTAATTTGATTGCTTCTTATGATGTCATTATCCTGTAGATTTGGCTCTCTGAGTCTCACCGCTATAGTTTTGTGTCCACAGATTGTTTTCACAAATGTTGGCAATCCCCATGCTCTAGGACAAAAGCCGCTAACTTTTCCTCGCCAGGTACGTTTGCCATCTTTTTGATTACTGCATACATTTCTTATGAACTATGTTGTCTGTGTTGAATTAAGAAATGTTCTATCATAGGTGGTTGCTCTCTGCCAAGCTCCGTTTCTGCTAGATGATCCTAATGTAGGACAGATATTTCCTGCGGATGCCATTGCAAGAGCCAAACATTATCTTTCAATGACTACTGGTGGTCTAGGTATCATTTTGGCCTCCTTTTTGCTTACATTACTTGGGGAAAATGATCAATGGTTGAGAGTTACACTGTCAATGGTTACAGTGAATCATGTGTATGTGTAGATGAATGGTTACCAAATCATTTGTGTCATTAGAATGATAATGCTTTGCGGAGACAGTCTGGCCTGTTCTGTCATCTCTACTTATTAAGAGACATACTTTGTGTCTAATAGTGAAAATTAAAGTATTCTTTACTTAATTTTCCTTCTCTTCTTCCTCAAATGGCTTTGCACTTGTAATCTTGAATTTGGATCATTATCAGTCACAAAGGACTATAAATTCCATAAATGTCTTGAGTCTTGAGTAACTTTTAAGTTTTTCTTGGTAATACCCTTGTCTGAATGCCTTAAACAATTTCATTTCATGTCTTGCTATATTGTATTGCATAACTCCATCTAATTGAAATGGAATTTGACCATGGTGAAGTTCTAATGAAGATTAACTACTGCTGTTTAGGTGCTTACAGTGACTCCCGAGGTATTCCAGGCATTAGGAAGGAGGTTGCAGAGTTCATTGAAAGGCGTGATGGATATCCAAGGTGATTGTGCTGGATATTACATTTCTTTTCTGGGTGTTGTCTATTTCATGAGCTAACAGGGTTGATTGATCCTTGCTTTATTGTCAGTGATCCAGAACTCATATTTCTCACTGATGGTGCCAGCAAAGGTGTGATGCAGATCCTAAATACTCTAATCCGAGGTGAAGGTGATGGGGTAATAAACTTTTCTTGCAATGAAAAGTATACCAGTCTTTGATACAATGTGTTTTCTTCCATCTTCACTATGCCAAAGGTCTTCTCAATACCTATCAAGATGTGTCTTCACAAAATTTGTGTATTTGACAGGTTTTGGTTCCAGTCCCACAGTACCCACTTTACTCTGCAACAATATCTCTGTTTGGTGGCTCCCTTGTACCGTATTTCCTAGAAGAGACAGCAAACTGGGGTCTTGATGTTAATGACCTACGACATGCAGTTTCACAAGCTCGTGCTAAAGGAATAACTGTTAGTATGCTTTAACTCTTCCTTACGCATAAAACAAATATAAGAAATATTTTAAAGATGAACCTTTAAGACTGGATCCCTGGATACTGCACTTCCATTATTCAAACTGCTGAACCAACTTCTTGCAGCACTGCCAACTAAGTCATATATATGTATTGAAATTTGTTCAGGTAAAAGCAATGGTGATTATTAATCCTGGCAACCCCACCGGTCAGTGTCTTAGTGAAGATAATTTAAGGGAAATATTGCGCTTCTGTTACCATGAAAACTTGGCTCTTCTTGGAGATGAAGTTTATCAGCAGAACATTTACCAGGACGAGCGCCCCTTTATTAGTGCTAGAAAGGTATTTGTTCTCTTACTGCTGGATATAAATATTTGTTACCAAGTGCTTCAGCTGGCATTAATACTGTATTTTCCTTATGATGCATGCAGGTTTTGCTGGATATGGGGCCACCAATAAGCAGGGAAGTCCAGCTTGTTTCTTTCCACACTGTCTCCAAAGGATACTGGGGTGAATGTGGTCAGCGGGGTGGATATTTCGAGATGACTAACATTCCTGCAAAGGTTTGCTTTCTAAACGGGTTTTCATGGTCTCCTTGAGTACAGATCCGGCATCTCATGCGAATATAATTGAGGCATTCATAGCCAAAAGTCAAAACACCCTAGTTCTAAATCACATAAATGTAACCATATCTAAGCTATGAAAGGAGTCAAAAGAATCACAAAAATGAAGTCCATCAGACTCCTCCAAACATTTCAGATTATTGTGGGCCAACTTATACCATTTAATAACACAAATGAATTTAACAACACAAATGAATTTAAACATCACAAAAGTCTTTAAACTCAAATAATTCAATAACTGCAGACATTTATATTTGTTATCATGATTTGATCCTGCAGACGGTGGATGAAATTTACAAGGTTGCATCCGTATCACTTAGTCCGAATGTTCCTGCGCAGATATTTGTAAGTAGTAATTGAATTTATCATGCTTAAATATTTGTACATAACTGGGTATTTAAGTTCTCTGTTCTAATAGCTTGAGTAAAAAAAAAAAAAAAATCTTACTTACAGATGGGGCTTATGGTCAACCCGCTTAAACCTGGAGATATTTCTTATGAGCAGTTTGTTAGGGAGAGGTATGCATACTAAAATTTGGTTCCTTATAATTCTATTCTTTTTTTATGAGTTAATTGTGTTCTAAATGTTAAGCGACTGCTACTAAAACTTGGCATGGTCATTGTGATTTCTTGTACAATTTTGATGAACAGCATACCAAAAAACATTTTTGTCCATTGCTATAACAATATTTTCTTTGCATGCATTAGATAAAATAAATTTAGATGTTCGACTTTTGGGATGTGTGTGCCCATTAACTGTGTTCTATAATCTATATACATCAAAACATGCAGCAAAGGAATCCTTGAATCACTGAGGAAAAGAGCAAGGATGATGACTGATGGATTCAACAGCTGCAGAAATGTGGTTTGCAACTTCACAGAAGGTAAATGATTTTTTTTTTTTAATTTATTGGATTCTCTCCATTATACATTGTTGGTTGCTCTGCTAATATTGTGGAATTTGGTTGTAGGTGCCATGTACTCATTTCCTCAAATACGGTTGCCACCTAAAGCAATAGAGGCTGCCAAAAGGGCTGGAAAAGTTCCTGATGTCTTCTACTGTCTCAAGCTTTTGGAAGCCACTGGCATTTCCACTGTTCCTGGTTCCGGATTTGGACAGAAAGAAGGGTATTTTCTTATTGGCTTATTTTTGGTTTTAAATTATTCCCCTCGCTTCAACTATTTATCTCCCTTACCCTCTGTTTGGATGAGGTGAGGTCATGGTTCATTAATGAAGGGTAAAGATGGGAAAGGTGAGGAAGAGGAAGATATATTATTTAACTGTTGTTTGGGAAGAAGTGGTGTGAGGTAAGGGTTATATGAATGGATTATGTATTTAAAAGACATAAATACCCCCAGTTATGTTAAATAATATTTATTTTATTTAACTTAAATAATAATAATAATAAAATTTGTTTTCAATAATATTTATTTTATTTAACTTAAATAATAATAATAATAATATTTAATTTGTTTTCAGTAATATTATTTTATTTAACTTAAATAATAATAATAATAATAATAGCACAAAAATGAGATCTTAATTTCAAAAATTCAATCTACAAATAAAAAGCTGGTTGGTAAGCATTACATTTTATGGGTATTTTTGGGTTTTTAAATTTAAACAAAGATATAATTATAAAAAAAAAGGTATTACCCTTCCTTCTCCTTGCTTACACCCCGATTCGGGGTGTAAGGAACAAGGTAAAAAAGTAGTAAGGAAGGTTCCCTCTTAGTCCCCTTTTCCCGTACCCTTCATTTACACCCGCCTTCCTGAACAAGGGTAAATGCTTACCCTCCCCCTCCTTCCCCTTGCTTCCCCTTCCCTAACCCTCTTCCAAACATAGTGTTAGTCTCCTTAGGATTCCTCCTGGTCTTATTGTCCCATATTGATTTGCTTGGTACATACTTGAATCTATATATTGAATACATCTAAAGAACAATATGGTTTTTGTTTTGGTCCTTTTGGTTTTTAAGTGTGTTTCGTAGCTGCTCTCTTTGTCAAATATCTTCCTTTCTATGGCTGCATGTGCTTATGATTTGTGATGAATCTTTCTATTTCTAAATAGTTGTAAAATGTATTGTTCTAATGGGGTAGCTCTTCCTTGTAGGGTCTTTCACTTGAGAACGACCATTTTACCAGCTGAGGAAGACATGCCAGCGATCATGGCCAGCTTCAAGAAATTCAATGATGAGTTCATGGAGGAATATGAAGACTATAGGGGTTATTCAAGGATGTGAACAATATTTCAAAAGCCTGAAATTGTATCATATTTTTTTAGCTATTGTACGCCATTTGATAAATGCTCGTTGGATTACCTCTATTTGGCCACAACTCGATGCTGTAGAATATTTCTTTCTCTTCCTTATATATATGCTCTCACAATATAAATTCTCTTCAGATTTCCTCTGGTTGTCCTCAGAATTAGTTTTTCATGTTCAAGGCACACCTACCTCTTGCCTGGACTTACTTTCCTTGTATATGGCTAATTCTTGGCTCCAATTAAAGGACTACTGATGACAGATAAAACTATATAAAATCATTATTTTGACTTGACAAGTACCTGCTATTAAAATAAATGCAATCCTTGCTTCTTGGTATGCCCAGTAAATGAGGCATAAGTTTATTTTTGCCTCTTTGCCTGAATTGCCCATTCATTGTGAAAAAAAAAATGTCATCTACTTCTAACCTCACCCACCTGGAAAAAAGTTAGCATCTTTAACTATCTAAAGGGAACAATGAAAAGGTGGTGAACTCAAAATGGAACAAATCACACTTTTTTATTACCTTGGCAGGCTTATTTTTGGTGGCAATCATGTCCATATGACTTGATGTCTCAAGTTAAACGTAGAGTTCAAGCCATTTTTCGTGATATCGCAACTTGCAACGTGAAGGCTGCCCTTTTATTGAAATGCCCCTTGTCATCATCGTCGCGCGGGGATATTTTTAGTAAAATGGTACTATTTTTGTTGCAAATTACCACATGTATCATTGTCCTTTTATATTAATTTGTTGTTTAGTTGTTGAGTATGTTTAGTAACGTTTACAAATTTAAGTAGGAAAGCAGAACAAAAAAGGAAAGTAACTGTTAAGTGATCCTATACTGAAGGGTGAGGACCTACATTCTTTAGCTCAAAGGACAACTTTGCATTTTACAACTAAGACTCTAAGAGGATGCTCAAAGTCATATAAATCTATAGTTCTCCAAAGCAGAATAGAGGAGAGCCAAGAAGCTTTTCACTCTGATATGACATGTAAAAAAAGGAAAAAAGTCTTTTTGACCTCTACTAAGGCAGGGAATATAACTCTACTGTGCTTTATGAAATCTACAGGCTAGTCATAAATGGAAAATAACACATATAACAAGCAACTTTTTGGATGTGAAATCGAAATGAAATTTTTAGCATAGTAACTTTATAACATATCTTCATTTATAAATAAGCTTTTTATGGGCTAGTAACTAATAGGATTTGATCAGAAGATTCAGTAAACTTGCAAATTGCCAGCTAATATTATGTATATACTGCAGTAGCACAAGCTAGGAGTGAACACTCTGTTGGTTCGGTTTTCTAAATTGAACAATTTTTCTGTCTTATAAAAACTGAACTGAAATTTGAAAAATTGTGATTTTTTTTTTTGTATCTAATGCACCCGGTATCCGGACACCACTTTTGAACGTCGACTAATCCGGATTCGACTCGGGTAGGACCTCAAAGAGAGGCAAAAGTCTCCCCAACAAGTTTTTAACGAAGTTGCATTCATGAAAACTCGAACCCGAGACCTACCACTTAAGTTGGAATAAGCCCGTGCTATTCCATCCACCCGCTCATGGATTAAAAAAAAAATGTGATTTTAAAAATTCAAACCTAGAATCTTGGGGTCAAACTGAAAATTTTAAACATGTATATTTTCCTTTTTTTTTTTTTTTTATAAATGTAAGCTCAAAAATTTTTTCAATAAATGAACAATGACGAAATGAACTTGAAACCCTTTTATTGTGAAGGTTCTAAAATTTAGTATGCTATGAAAAAGGCCCCAATAACATTGGAACTTGAAAATTTCAAATTAAAATTATCTAATTCAAATTGATGAAGGGTACCCTTTAGAATAATAATACATTCCAAAACCTTTATAGTAAAGTTATATTGACATGGTATTAAAGTGAATTGGACAATAGACAAATAGAGCAAGACTTATATCATCAGTGCTTCTGCAATTTGCAGATTACATGAGTTTAGGACTCTGCACTCAATCTATGCAGAAGTCCTTTCTTAGCCACAATAATCCAGAAGAGGAAACCAATGCACGTTGATTTCAATATTTCATAGACCATTCATGCCTTGAAGAGTATAGTACTAGTACACATAAATTATATACGTATACAATTTATTTTTATTTTTATTATTATTTTTTCAAAAGGAGATCTTCTCCTCTGGATCTGAGAATGCACCTAACATCAGCATCAAATCCCCAAGTTAAGATGATGACACAACAATCAGAGCAAAACATTGACAGGATATATATGTTGGTAAGAAAACAATTTAAAAGTCAGCACATATTAGTTGATGTTTTGTACTGTTTTTTGGTTACAAAGACACTTCATCATGTGGATCTCAACTAAACCAAGTAATTGAAATAATATAATTTGGAATGCAAGTATTTAATTTAAAATTTTGAATATAAAATTAAAAGTTTTAAATAATAAATATAATAAGGGATTATTTTGAATTCTCATATATTATTTTTTAAAATTTATATATTTCAAATTTTTATTAATATCGTATATTCGTCACTTGCAATGAATTAGATTCAAATTTTAATTTATAATCAAATCTCTTACATTCAAATATAGCATTAAAAAAAATGTCATACTTCATATTCTGCTTAATTGTTGAATTATTAATTATCTAAAAGTTAATTTTCTAATAAAATTAGATTATGTGTTAATTAATATAAACAAAAGCAGAACATTTACTTTTTTTTTTCTTTTTTGAAATGGGGCCGGCTAACTACTCTAGCAGCTCCACCCAATCTCTATCAATGAACTGCCCTAATTAACCTATGTTATATATGGTGGCTCAAATCTATGAATCCTTATTGAAAGAGAGTGGCTATAGCCAACTAATAGCTAATCCAAAACATAAATCATCTAATTTATTCTCTCATTAAGGATAATTTAGTTTCATCCTTAAAAAAATGAGCTTCTAAAGTTAGGTATTCGTTAAAAATGGCTTAACATTGTTACAATTATGGCTTAAAAGCGTTCAATTTTTTCCCTACCACTAATAATTGTAAAAGATAATTTTTAATATTTTGAAAATAATTCCAAAATATAACTTTAGTACTAATTAAAGGGTTTCTTATATATATATATTATACTTAATAACATATTTATGATAAATATTTTAAAAATTTTATATTTAATTATTAAAAATAAAATATGTGTTTATTTGTGACAATAATGCATTTTTATTCCTTCATCTCTTATTGATTATAATTAAACATTAAAAAACAGAAAAAAATGTTTGAAGCATTTGTATATACATGCACATGTATGGTAAGCACAATTATTATGGAGATAGCTTATTATTAAATTATAATATATAATACTATATCCCTATAATTATTATTCCAATCTGCCCAAAAAGTTTTTGGCGCCAATAACTACAACACACTCACCGAGTCAAATATCAATCTATCTGGCTTAGCTTAGCTTTAGCTCAGCTTTGTTGGTGGTGGGGGCGGCGGCGGAGGTGGTGGTGCTGCCCGTGGTGAGCTAATTTCACGGGCACTTTTCTCTTTGACTTATCCTTATATTTAATCTTCTTATGTCACGAGTTTCCTCGGGTTCTCTTTCTCTCTCACTATAGCTCCCCCTTAATTATATGATATCATCTAAACATTCCAACTACACAGGAACCAAACATTTCAACATTTACACTTTAGTTTCATTTAGTTTACATTTAAAGCCATAGCCACAGCCAAAGCCAGCCACTTTTTTTCTCTGTTTGATTTATATATGTATGTCTCCTCTTCTCCATTAAAGCTAGCTTCTTTGCAACTTTAACCTTTTTTTTTTCTCTGCTTCTTCTTCTTCCTCTTCACTTTCCTTCTGGTTTCATTTGATTCTCTAACCAATCACCACACACGATCACAACACAAAAAGATAAAAGAAGAAAAAAGATTTCTTCTTTATTCTCTTTTATGCTGCTAGATAGCTTTATTCTTTATTCTTCCTTACACCTTGCTTCACCGTCTCTTATATATTACTTGAAGGGATTTTTTTTCTTTTTCTTTTTGTGTGGTTTCTTGAATCAAAAACATGGGTTTTTCTGGTAAGGCTCAAGTGGATAATGGGTTAGAGTTAGATTCTAAAAAATGGGTTATTGCTGGAATTCCTTTGAGAGCTCCTCTAAAGCAGATTTATACAAAGCCAGTTTCCGAGAAAGAAAGTGAAAACAACAAGGATGAGTGCTATTCAACCACTCCTACTAGTGAAGAATCTGAAATTCCTCCAAGACTAGTGTGCCCTCCTGCTCCAAAGAAACGCAAAGCTACTTTGAAGTGTAATTACAGTAACAGAGAGTTCTTTACTCCTCCTGATTTGGAAACTGTTTTTATACGCCATGTTGAAAGGGCTAAGTGATCATTTATCAGGTTTCTTTCTATATATATATATATATATATATTAGCTTGTTTTTTTGCCTTTGGCTTTCTTGTAAGCTTTCTAGTCCCTTATAGTCTCTTTGCTTTTTTCCCCCTCTTTTCCAGTTTGAGTTTAGGTCACTTTTTAGTAGTGTCTGTTAGAAGGAGCTTTTGTACAGGTTGTATAATAATTAAGTAAATAAAAGCTGCAATTTTAGCTTTGCTTCAGAAAGCTCCTTTAGATTTTTCTAATTTCATGACACCCTCTACAACTACAAGGCTACTAACTTGGCTGCTATATCTATTTAACGCTGGCTCATACTGTAAGAAGTACAAAGCTCGCGAATTTCTCCTCAGTCCTAACAAGCTTCTTGTTATATTTTGTGTGTTAATTTTACTTATCATTACACATAAAAGCTTTAACTTAATGGTGCTATACTGGAGCACCTGGAGTTATCTTTAGACTGTCAAATTTTTATCATGAATCATTACCTGTCACAGTGTATTTACAAGTATAACATATATATATCATAGCCATTAAACATGGTTAATTATTATATAATTGTGTAATGTGTTTGAGTTAATTAGTTCTTATCTTCTTACATCTTATAGTGCATCTTTTTTTCTAGCTCTTTTATCTCAACTCTAAGCTATATACTGTTCATGCCCATGCGTAAAGAAAATGAAAACATGCAAGTCAACATCTAGATATGTAAACAACCAAAAGTTGTCAAATGCAAAAGCTAAAAATTCCTGTTTCGATGGTAAGAAGATGCTGCACGGATGCTTCTTTCGTATAACTATGGTTAGCTAATTGACTAAAGAGGAATCCAATTTCAAAAGAAAAAAAAAAAAAAAAAACCCCACCTTTATTTAGCTTATGCCATAGCCATTAGTATAGATTGATTGATAGATATAGGATTTTAGACCCACTACCTTTTTATGGACTCTTAATTATATTATCATCCCTTTTCTTTAGACCTTATAAGAGTAGTTTTTTTTTTCTTTTTTAATTAAGTGTCTCTTGTGTTGTTATTGTGATTTGTGACCCACTTACACATGACTACTACTCCACCCACCTCTTATGATAGTAGTGGGAAGGTTCTCTCTATATTGCTCTCTTTTTTTTTTTTTTCTTTATTAACTCAATTTTAAAAAATAAAAAATAAAATAAAAGACAAGTAACATGTGGATTGGTATAGATTAGAATCCAATGTAAGTTTTGAATGGACCTTGTTTAAACACTTTGAAAGCTCAACTTTTGCCACCCCAATAATTGACTACGTCACTTATCTATACATAAATATATATATGTACAAATATATCTATCTAATCTATTGTGTAGTGACATTTTTTATATATGAAGAACATGGAATGTTTATCATAAAAAAGTGCAAAACAAATCAAACCCCATTTGTTTTTATGGGTAGAGAATGTGCATGATTAAGCAAGCAAGTGTTTGAAACTGTGAGAAAGGGGAATTCACCTAATCTTTGGGTTTATTTTGGGCACTAAAGAACCCTTTTTCTCGGGATCGGAGCAGTCATTAAGTCACTAGTGTTATAACACGTCTAAGAAAGTCTGAGAATCTTTCTTGGCATTTAGTAGCTAGCTCATATTTTTTAATCTAAATTAGTGGATTAAGGGCTAGTATTATTGCGTACCACATGAACAGCTAGTGTTCATATGTGCCTAGGCAATTAGCGTATATTAATGGGTTTTTTTTTTTGGCGACGTTTTCTGCTTTGGTGCAACCACTAATATATTATTACATCATATTCAATATAAAATTAATTTTTGTTTATACTTTGTAATTAATATCGGTCAAAAAATTTTAATCTAGTAAGAATCTATATATGAAATCTCCTACTTCACAAATATTCTCACATAATTTTAACAGTAACGAAATGTGTCACAGTGAGAAATTACATAATTTTAACAGTAACAAAATGTGTCACAGTGAGAAAACTTAAACGTTTGAGTTTGGAGAATTGGGTTTTAATTCTAGAACTACACTTATTCAATTTTCTGCTATCTAGAGAGAAGAGCTAGCTAGAAATATAAAAATTTATGAGTTACAGTCATCAACATTTTGCACTTTATTCTTGTTTTTCATTGTGAAGTCAAATGGCTCATGATATTAACATTTTATAGAATTTTTGCTATTAAATATAATTAATTCTCATTAACTTCGAAATTGAAAAAAAAAATCTTGAATAGGAGACTTGAACATGAATATATGAGATTCTCTTGCTTCTACTATATGATCTATCAGGCAAGTGTAATCAATTTTTCTAATGACCAAGATTTGGCACTAATAGTATTCTTCAAGAATATGGCTCTGATATTTTCTAAATGAGATAGCTCTGATATTGAAGATAGCTATGATATTTTCTTAAAACAGCCTAGTGGTATTGGACAGTGGTTTTGACCATTTTTGGCGAAAATCACTTCATCTTTTCTTATTCTTTCATATTTTGGTTCTTAAATACATTATATACGTACTATAGATCTAGCTTCTATCCAACCTATGCTCAAAAATTTAGACCGGGAAAACACTTTCTCCCTTCGTCTTCTTCCTGCGTCAAACATTACTGCAGTCCCGAAGTAATGAAGGAATTTGCATCCAAATGGGAGAAGCTTGCATTTGTATCTGAAAAATAGTTTTTTTGGGTCCAGAGGTTCAACTTTTGGCACTAAAGTTAGTAAATACCCACCCAGCTCTGGTGGAAAAGGAAGCTCTGGCTAAGAATTAAGTGTCCCAGATCAAGGCTGGCTCTTCAACGACATCTTCGAAAGTTTTTATTCTTCATCTAAGAGCAGATTTGGGTGGGCAAATGTCGAGCAGTGGAAGGGCTATTTGTCTCGTGTGTTTTGTTGTGGCTTTGCCGGGTGGTTTTAGATCCATCATCACAGATCGAATTCGGCGAAGGAGGGCATCCTCAAAGGCCTTTGTCTACCCATCTCCGGCTAATCCATGTGGTGGTTGTCT
>CATIWO010021100.1:0-14026 GCA_949673435.1 Macaranga tanarius | reverse complement strand
GTTCAACATAAAAGTAAAATAAAATGTATTTATATTTATATATACAGTCCAAACGTATATTTGAAGAAAAATTAGAATTTTCCATCGATCAAACAACACCTGGCTAAAATAAAACCACGTTTAATTAATTTATTTTATCTGAATGTTTGTTTGCATATATACTCTTTTTAACTTTATATGATAAATATAATTGGCATATACACTCATTAAAACTCATAAATGAAGACAATATACTTTTTTTTTTTAGCCAGGTGTTGTTTTTGTTGCTTTCGTTTTTGTTGGTTTGAGAACAAATGAGATTTTCTATTTTTTCTCTCTCATATGAGAATTTTGTGACTTCCTATGTTTGATTTGCATTTTTTTTGTTCTCTGAAACTACAAGTTTGAATTCCCTAATTTTAATAGAGGAAAATTAACGCATAAAGGTTTAGGGCATTTTTGTAAATAATTATAGTTTTGATTTGAGGTGGCGTGTATGTCATACAAAAGTGGAACCCACTTTTACACAGTCAATACTCCGGCCAGCCAATTTCCACCGAAAGCACCACATTATAGTTATTTTAGAAAGTTGAAACATTTGATTGAATAAAAAAATTGTTGAGACACTAAAATAGCAAAAATAGAAAAGTTTAGACACTAAAAATGTAATTATCCCTAAATTTTATAATTTTTTATATTTATAAATTTACCTCTATATTTTTAATATTTATACATTAACCCCTATATTTTTAATATTTATAAATTGACCCCGGTGTCATGTTTCCTATATTTTGTAGAAATGTCGTTACCCCATGTCCATTTCCTCGTGTCGCGTGTCGGTGCAACCTAGTTGACACCAGCTAGCTTAACTAGCTCCCATATTAAACATTAAGGTTTTTAAGTTAATTTCATATTGGAGTTGAGATTTGTAGCAGGTATTTAGTTTGAACTAATCCTTACAGCTTCGATTGCCTTATTTAGCATATGAGAGCGTCAACTCCATAACCATTTGAGCACTGTTTGTGGAATTGAATTTTAATGTCACAAGAACCTCTACTTTCTAAACATATTGAAATGAATGAGGGGATACACGTATCATGCAGCCCACAAAACTAAAGGGTGTTGTTTCAACTTTCAAGTCATTGAGGCCTCAGCCCAATGAAGAAGAAGAAATAACTTCACCTCACCTTAACTTAATTTGCTTGGGGCTGTCCACCAAGGTGTGCATCGGTCGGTTTCGGTCAGTTCGATCAAAAAACAACTAAAACCGACCAAAACTGATCTAGGAATATTTCTGACTGAAACTGAATTGAACCGACTCGATTTAGTTCGGTCGGTTAACCGGTTTATTTTCTAAATAAAATTTTTATTTAATATTTTATACTTTTTTTAAGCTTATTCTTTAATTATATAACTAAAAAATATTTTTATTTATAATTTTAATATTTATAAATAATTTTTTCTAATTAATATATTTTATTTAATATTTTTATAATAAATATATATATGAGTCGGTCGGTTCGGTTATTTTCAGTTTTTTAACTTGAAAATCGAAATCGAACCGAATCAGTCGGTTATATATTTTAAAAACTAAAACGAACCAAATTTAAATATAACTGACCGAACCGGTCGGTTCGATTCGGTTTTCGGATTTTTTTGCTCAGCCCTATCCACCATCTTGTATTATTTTTATTGAATATAATAATGGTTATTTAATAAATACGTTCATTTCCTTTTTTTTATATATATAGTAATAGTGAACAGAATTTTTTAATTGGAAATAGTCTTCTCATGTTTAGGATAAAGAATCATACATTCTGAACTTGATTCTTCCATTTATTTTATTTAATTAGCGATGAAAAGGAATAATTATTGATCTTTTTCCACAGAAAATTATTGAATCCTTTGCATAGAATCATGGTTATTTTTTTTTGAACATAAAAAACTTTATATATTAAAGCAAATTAGCAGAATCATGATTAGCTTTTGAAGAAACTTGGATTATTTATATGACAAATCATGACATCTCTTTTTTATGTTGGTATAATAAAGTCTATGACATCTATGAATGGACGTTTTTAATATTCTTTTAACATGTGTGGTTTGCAATGATTCTTAAAAAAAGTTAGCTGTTTAAATGATTGTAAAAAAGATATTTAATAAAAATGAGTTAGCAATGTAAGGAATAAATCCAAGGTTCTCATTGCACATTCTAATTATATATATTGTTCTTGAATGGGAATATGGCATAAACCAATTTGAGTGATTGATAATTAACAATATTTATCAACTATAAACCTACCCCTAGCTACACCTACACACACCCCATCTTAATTTTTTTTGTTCTCCTTCCTTGGAGCTTTTGCAATATTCCTTTAATTAAGCTAGATTTTATTGTTGTGAGATACGTTGTTGCTAATTCGGGTTATACCTAATCTAATACCTTTTAATTAAATTTTAGTCTTACATATTCCCTTCATCTTACTTTATTAGACTAATTAATGTCAACACCTTAATGAAATGACTAGCTTATAAAATGTTAATGAGTACATATGCTGTCTGCATTAACTAATTAATGATGCCTTTCTCCATAATTCCTTTTAGATTACTTTGGATAACTAATTAATTAAAATGTTATTGGGGCACATATACCTCAACTCACAAAGGTCACTTTGTCCATAACATATTAACTTTTTGTTTGATGTTCTTTTTTTTTTTTTTTTCATTGGAATTGGTGATTTTTATGTAAGCATATTAATTACGGTAATTATATGTATCGCACCCGCGCGATACGTATAATTATTAAAATGACCTCTTAAAAATTATATTGCCTCATATAAAATAAGTTAAAATGTAATTTTTAATTTTTTTTTATCGTAACGCGATGTGTCACGTATATTATCCTATTAATTAATACATATAAGTAAATGATACGAATATATACCATAACCTGAGAACCAAAGAGTACTCTGATTTGATTTTTTTTATTATGTAATTAGGTAGACTTAATTCTTACGTAAGTTCACTCACGTACCATCAACAAACAGAATCCAAATATTCATAAGTAAGCTAATGTCCAATTTTTTTGTAGCCTATAAGATGATTAGAATTGAAATTATTTCTCAAATTGTTAATTGATTTCATTTTGGAGATAACTTTCTCAATAAATTTATTTGGTTGTAGGTTTATTCATAGCCAGTGTTGAACAAACAATAACGCAAGTTGGCGTCAATTTCTTATCAAGTGGCTACATATATGTATAAAACTGTTGGATGAACATGAGATGCTTCAGTTCAAAAAATGCATCAGAAAATATTTGTTTCACTAATTAGGTTACAAGTGGATAATCAGAATGGGTATTTTTTTTATATGTAATTCTTAATTTTTTTACAGTATTATTGTTCATGTAAAATGATTATATATATACAATCAAATTTTGTTGCTCTTTAGATAGTTTAGAAGTATAATTTCTTGATTTGTAAGCATTAACTATGAGTGACCAAAACTTCCAAAATTTCTGAACGTGGTTGATCCTAAAAATAAAATTGAATCTAAAATAATAAGCCAAAAATAAATCCACTAGTACTTGCATCAAAACTACAACCAAAATTCCCATCACATTGATAAAGAAAATGATTGTTGTTGTTTATGTGGAATGTTGCAATTGCGCACCAGCATGCACAATTAATGGAAATCGTGAGATTGGATCCCAGCCTAGCTACAGAAATTAAGTTGGTAGCATATATAACAATCAGCTTTCTATTGATTCTAAAAAATGAGATAACAGCCGATAAGGTTTGTTGTGTACAAGATAAAAGCAGCAGCAGTAGTGAGTTAGTTGTCCCCACAAGACTACTCCTTTTGTAGCTTAGAAAAAAACATGGAAGAAACATAGAAAATGAAATGAAAATTCTTGCTGCTCTGATATTGTCTTCCAAAATTCAAACAACTGTGCCAATAGTCATGTGATATATGTAGGTACATATCCTACTTGGATAATTATGGGAAACTGCTGGTCTAACAAATTAATTGGTGCCCAATGAAATATTGAAAACTCCTCATGTCTTTATCAAAATTCAGCTTATTTCTGTTTGGAACTATATATATTCCACTACCTACCAATGTTCAACATTCTACTTATATATATGAATTTGAATTCAGCACATTTCATTTCATTATTTTTATATGCAGAACCCCAACTGAACACAATTTAATTAATTATGTTGCCTATAGGAGAAAATAAATATTATCAGGATGGACATATAGTATGAATTTGCAAATGTATATATATATATATAGGTGTGACTAGAATTGTCTGGAAGTAATGTGATGGGCACATATATACCTATATATGTTTGCAAAGTTTATCCACAGTTGTAATGAAAAATTGGAATCATATATAATTTCTTTTTCCTAAAAAAAATTTCTGCCTTTAAATGAAATTGACATCCTCATCCAAATCCCAGAAATTAAAAGTACTTTTGACAGTTGTAGGATCCTGCAGGATGGATAGAATTGAGAAACAATATAATGTCAATAAAAAAGCAGAATAATATAGATATTGGCACCACTTAAGGATGTAGTGCAATCAAAATAATAGTGAGGATGCAAAGAAGGGTCTGAATCATTAGGATCTGATGGTATGGGTAAAGAGGAACATGTGATGCCTTCTTCTTGAGGTTTGGATTGCTAAAGGCAGTGCACAATACACAATATTAGCTTCATTATTTTCCTTCAATTTTGGACATTGGAATATCTCAATCTCCATTCTTACAAAAAAAAAGTTTCTACTTTCTAGGACCACTTATTTGTGCTGACTCCATCCATTTTCTTCTCAATTTCATCCTTTATTTGTATAGCACAAGGGACTATAGCTTATTAAAATGGAATTATAGACAATTTTATTATGTATAGTTGTGCTAGTAACTAATTCCCATGCATCTTTTATACAATTCCTTATTCCTTGTGCACATTTTAATACAACAACAATTTTAACTTTCTTTTAATCTGCCATGCATTGGTTCTCAAATATTTTAGGTTTGTAAAACTTATCATACAATATATGATTCATTAAAATAGTTTTAAAAAGGTGTTAAGAATTAATCACCGTAGCTTCTATAGGAGCAAATTAATCACGCGGCATCATAAAATTGTAGATGAGAAGTATATATTCAAATTAATAGGGAAAGAAGATGACCATGGGAATGATAGATTTGACAAGTAAAAGGGGTGTTGTTCATGGACCATTTTGAACCCATGTGATCTCATGTGGGCAATGCATATCGAAATCCCTATATGCCAACATTCTTAATTTTATTTGATAATTTTCTCCTTTCTTTTTCCTTTTGTTTGATAGAAGTTGATAATGATAATCCAAACCTAGCCAGCAAGCTAGTGCCGTGGTCCTCTGTGCCAGCTACTACAAACATATATATAGATTTTATACCCATTTTTCACTCTTTAATGTGGTAACATATAGAGAAAAAAATAAAAAAGGAAGATGAAGCACACGAACGCGCATACATAGATAGCGCTATCACATTGACCATATATTGTTCTCTTTAATTAATCTTTGTAATTACGGAGTGAAGTAGCTTTGTTTGGGACTTTATTGGTAACTCTTCTCCTGATGACTTTTATATCTACAAATATATCTAAATTATGATTAAGGATTAATTAAATCTAATATCAGATTATATATGCAATGGAGTTATATATATATATATATATATAAAACTACATATGTAGTGACATCGACCAAACAATATTTCTCCACCAAAAGATCGAATTGTTAACTGACATCAATAAATCGTGGAGAATATATATATAATTAAGTGTTAGTTTGTGGGTCTCAATACTTTTTATTTGGGCCGTACCCTTT
The DNA here is from genome assembly GCA_949673435.1 of Macaranga tanarius. Classification (NCBI taxonomy): domain Eukaryota; kingdom Viridiplantae; phylum Streptophyta; class Magnoliopsida; order Malpighiales; family Euphorbiaceae; genus Macaranga; species Macaranga tanarius. The sequence goes on along the minus strand of CATIWO010021100.1, from coordinate 8,166 downwards.
TTTTTTTTTTTTTTTTTTTGAGAGAGAGGGTCGTACCCTTAATGACATAGGATTATAAACATTAAGAGAGGCTGCAGATGCTTTGTTCTTAGAATAAAAACAAATTCAAAATCTACCAACATAAGGTTGTAAAAGCATATATGCTCCAAAAGAAAATTGGCACATCTAGAGAGTTGAGAAGCCCACGATTAATCTAAAATTTTATTTTTTTATTTTATCAGATTGATGCGTTGATGTGTATTGAAATATTTTAGTAATTCATACAAAATCAAACCATATGAAAGGCTATTAAAACATTAATTTATATAATTTTAAAGGTTGGTTCAATAATATATATAAAATTTTATTCAATTTTCATGTGAGGACATTTCATAATAGAAGATTTTATATTAAAATTCTCACTTAGTCAAGTTACAAAGTACTAATAAAAACTAATTTCACATATAATATATTGTGAAAACACTTTGTAATTGAAAAAAAAAATCATATCATACCAAGTATAATAATAATCTTTTATTGTATAATCTTGTAGAATATTAGCACGTCTTACTGTTGTGGTTAAAGCTCGAGCTGAGTTTAGATAGCATAGCAGAAACTAATTAAGGCAAATACAAAAGAAGTTTTTTTCATTAAGGATTTGTGAAGTAAGCAAACAAAAATAACAAATGCAGCTATCAGTTGCCCAACCCACCAACAAAAGAAAAATCTGCCAATCTCTGCCACTGACTTCACGTGGATATCTCGTGATCTTCTTTTAGTTGATTGACTTTTAATTTCATTGATTTTTCAATTACAGGCTCCTCTCCTCTCCTCTCCTCTCATGTGATGAACACTGTCCCAAAGATTCTTTGTATTCTTAAAGATTAAATAAAAGAAAGAGAGATTCTTCTTCCTTCTGAAACCAAAACCCAGCCCCACAGATATGGTACATGCGCCCTAAATCACACCCTCTAAGCATCCTTGTGCCCTCTCATTTAAACCCATTTGGACCCACTCTTCCCAGATTCTGTACCCTAACCCAAACATCCTCATAATTACTCTTCCTTTCTATAATTTCCTCTTGTTTTTTAGTGTCCTACTCCACTATATATAAACCCCTCATTCATTCCCCTAGCTCTTCACTCCTCATCAACCCACTTCCACTACTACTACTACTACTCTAATTCTTCCTCTTAATTTACACACCCTACACCAAGCTAAAACCCTAAATTACACCAGCAACAAACAACTACAACAACAAAAGAAAAACAAAAAAAACAACTAACATTTTCTATATAAAACAAAAGACAAAAATACATATACACTTATAATTATCAAATTAAGAAAACTTATAAGAATGTCAGGAGTTTGGGTTTTCGAAAACAATGGAGTATATATCTTGAAGAATCCTGGAGCTGAGGCATCTGAAGGACGACAAGGAGGTTCTTCGAGGAGAAAAGTTTTGGTGCACTTGCCATCTGGTCAAGTTGTAACTTCTTACTCTTCCCTTGAGCAAATTCTCAGCAATTTAGGTTGGGAGAGGTATTATGGAGGTGATCCTGATCTCTTCCAATTCCACAAACACTCTTCCATTGACCTAATCTCTCTTCCCAGAGACTTCTCCAAGTTCACTTCTGTTTATATGTATGATATCGTCGTCAAAAACCCCAATATCTTCCATGTTCGTGATATGTAAGCTACCTCCTTACATATCTGCATGTGTCTGCATCGATCATAATGCTCTTTCTTTTCTTTCGATCCCTTTTGAGGTCATTGCTTGCATTGCATAAATAGCTTCCTCTGGATTGGTGTGCTATTTTCCTTATTAATGTTGCATGTAGGATTGGTTCCACTGCTAGCCAGCTAGGTAGGTTCAGGATTTTCCTTGTTGGTTTACTCTATGTATGTACAATAAAAGTGGAACCTGCAGAGTACGTGTGTTTATATATATTTTTATATAGAATATGGGTGTTTTCTTTTGTATAATGTGTTGTAATTAAATTGCAAATGCTTAATATATATTTATGTATGCTTATATATGTTGTTGAATTGGTTTTGTTTCGAAATTTCTTCTATATATGAAGCAATTTTTCCTTTGTGTTAAATTAAAGAGGTGAAGAAATGAAAAGAAAAAAAAAAAAAAAGAATCATAAATGGAACCTGTTCTATAACATGTGCTGCGCCATGTCGCCTTCCAAACTGAAAGGCTGTCTGTTGCTAGCATATAGACAATGACAACCTGAGTATGATGGTCTGTCACGATTTATAATTGGTCAGCATTTATACCTTTTCGGCTATGTCCCCATTTCTTCTGCCCAACTGATCATGACAACCTCTTCACAACTTACAAATCATGCATTTTTGCCTCAATATCATCAGACCATGATTTTCTTGGAAGAATTTTCTACAAGGGTCTAGAGTAGGGGACATCATTTCCAAGAACAAAGGAGAACAATTTAGCAAACTGGATACCCTTGCATGTGAATGGAAGACCAGCTTTATAATTTCGAGATTCTAATTCAGGAATACGTCCAAGGAGTTTACAATTGTGAGAATTCTGTTTGAGAACACTTGAATTGAATTTAATACCTTTGGTTTGAATGCAGGGATTTCTGCTGCTAAAAAAAAGATTTCAAGTAAATTTTTGCTTCAAATCTTCATAATTTAGTTTTTCAAATTCACTGAATTTGTTTAAAATTCTAATTAGTATTGATAACTCCAATCTTTAGTTTTGGCGAAATTCGACCTTTAGTTAGTGATTAGTGATTAGTGATCTCACTAATAAAAAGTAGGAGAAAGGAGAAAGAAAGAAGATATTAAAGTAATAATAGGTGAAGTTAACCTTTTCTTTTTGCCTCCGATCCTATTCATACATCTTGTTTGAACTTTTTAGTTTTATTTATATTGGATGATTTTATTGTCTAATTGTTGTGTTTTTTTGAGTTTATAAGGTTTTCTTTCTTGCCGGTAGCCGTTGCGGGGATTATGCTTGTTTTGAGAGCATTTAATGTTCCTGATAAAGAATTTGGATAATGAATTAGTGGATATATTTAGACGATAAGAAGAATCAAGGAAACCAAATAGTAAGATTTCTTAATTTCAATGATATTTTGTTGTCAAATATATAAATCTATAGTTCAAATCTTGATATACAACAAACATTACAAGAATTGGATTTTTTATTAAGTTTGCTGGCTATAGTAAATCTAATATTGAGTGAATTTCATGATTTGGACTTATAGTAGTTCCAGGTCAAGAACACTTATAATTAATTCAGGTTTTCTAATTGAGCAATGAAGTTCAACTTAAATTAATTACTGGTGTATTATTAATTGGCCAGGTTAAACTCAATTAGCATCTCTATTTACTATTAGTGAGAAGGAATGGCTTTGTTAGTTTGTGGCCTCCACATTAAGATAAAGTATATTTCTAACATAAATTAGGTTAGATTTTTTATTTTTTATTTTTAAATCAAAATTGCCTTTATATAATTTTGTTCAACAAATAATAAAAGTATTATTAATATAACTTTTCTTGAATAAAAGAATGAAAATACAACCGTACCCCATCACTCAAATGTGTATTTTATTTTGTTTTGATATTTTAGATCCTTAGCTCGCCAGATTAGTCAGTTTGGAATTAGATAATATATTATATGTTTGATAAATTTATTATATTATATTAAATGTTAAATTTATGAATTTGTAGAAATATATATTCAAAAAAAAGGAAAGGAAATGTTGGCTCATATATTGGAAATGCAAATGGGAAAAAAATGTCAAAACAATTTAAACCATTTCTTTTTGCCTGCCCAATTACTAGAAATTTAGAACTACAAGTTGTGAGATTAGAATTAATTTTTATTTATAATATCAAGTGATATTTTAATTTAGTGGTAAGAGAAACTACTTGTCAATTTTTTTTGTAATACCATATGTGTGCAACAGAGGCATATAAAGACCAAACCCACGTGCACCTTATAATGTAAATAATGAGCATATTGTTAATCAATTTATTTGCTAGCTAGAGTTGTTCTATTCATTGATTCAAAACTAAAAGAAAAATGATGGCTTATCTGTACAAGAAAATGATTTGATTTATGGGAAACAAATCCAATCATAAGGAAAAGGATTTACAGAGAGACAAAGTATAGTGTCCCTAATCAAATGTCTGCTGGTTTTCAAAGATGGAATCTGTCATCGCAATCACACCATTTGAAAAGTATTGGTACATGAGATGATATATGATATTATATCATATCATATGAGATGAGATGATGTTTCTACTGAATTCCCAACATGAATGAATAATGAATTGAAGAAAGGGTTCATTCAGGTCAGGTCCCCCAAGAAGTGAGGACTCGTGGGACTTCACGTGGTGGGATTGAGGCACTGCCACGTGTTCAACTGGGATATGAGTGCTGGGTGTGGTCTTGCACGTGGTTCCATCACGAGCATAACTATTTCATTTCAGTTGCTCTCAACCTTTCACTTTCAATTGCTCTCCGCTCCATTCTCTACTCTCTACCCCTTTCATTTCTTCATTTCTCCCCCTTGGCATTAATACTGATCTATTATATGCATATCCAATTAATTAACCTGATATCAATGCAAGTTACACTGAGCTTTGATAATCTTCACTTCATGGCTCCATAAATGAGCCTCTTAGTCGTGAAGGATCCCACTCCCAAGTCATATTATATGCCAAAGATTGGCTCAATTAGCACTTCCACACACACTCCATAAGCCATTCTACTCCTCCACCTATCAATGGCCCAAAATTCCATTTCTCATGTGTGGATGATGAAGTCATAATACAAGAAAAAATTGGCCCATCCATTAGACCAAAACGCAACAATGGGCCTACGAATGGCTTTGAGATCCATCGTTCTCTTCGCTCATAATACCTCTGAGGACTTTCAGTTGCTGATGTAAATGGGCATAGGCATACGCATACAAACAATAATATAATTTTATAGAAATATTATATATATATATATATATATATATATATATATATATATATATATTTTATTAATTGAGGTGATGCACTTAAAATAAATTAGTAGTGAATTCTTGGGATCCCATATCAATTAGGTAAGGGGTGTGTGTGGGATTATAAGCATATAGTTTACGTCTCTCCAGTCAGCAATTGTCTGAAAATGTGTGTAGTTACAGTAAGTTTTCAATGCTAAAAAAAAAAAAAAATAGTGAATTCGTACAATTCACAAACTGTAAATTAATACACATTTTATTTTATTATTTTAGATATAAATAAAATAAAACAATTTAAATATATCTATTAGGTAATTTTAATAAAATAAGTGCTCTAAATTAGTCAAGTAATTTTTCAGGTCTAAATGACTCAGCTTCTCATTTGCTGATCTGATCTATACATAGCAAAGCTACGCAAATAAATAGATCCCTCTCAGGCTGCTAAGAGAGCACAAAATTTTTTTAAAATTTTATTTTTTTAATTGGATAGATCCCTTGCAACTTGCAAGCTTCTAAGAGAAAGCGACAAAAATAAAAAAAATATGTATATTTTAATTTGGGAGATTTTTATATGTTGCATCCTTAATCCAAACATTAGCTTATATATGAATAATTATGTGGAACTGTCATATAAAATTAAGCTCATTTAAAATGATCAATTGAATTTAAATAATTTGAGTTTTAATATATTTAAAGGGTGGGAGTCTTTAATATATAGAGATTAATATGTTATTTTTATTTTAATGATGAGTTAAAATAAAAATACAAAAAAATAACATGATTGTTATCTTTGTATAGGTGGTTATTGTCCGTAGGTTATATGCATCATCATTATTTTTTTAAAATCTCATCTTTAAAGAGAATACAGGGAAAAAGCCTAAATGTTTTCTCTAAAAAAACGTATTGACCTAGAAGATCAGTTACACGTATATAAGGATTGCACTATAGATTCAGGTATGCTTCCGCTATCACGTGTTAAATTAATTTGACATGATATTAGATTTTAAGATTTGATTAATTTAAAATTTTTTCCAACAAATGGTATTAGAGCCACTCGAATAAATTATTAAAAAAATTCTCTATTCGGTGAATTTGAAATTAGGTTATATATATGCATGAAAAGTACACATTCTTCCTTTCCAGGTTGCTTTTGTGTTTTTGATATACACATGCATATATTTCTAAGTTGTTGATGGCGTGAGGTACAGTACCAAAAGGATCAAAATTTATTTATTTATTTATTTTGGGTTCACTGTCACTTGGTACTATTTACAATTTTTGTACTGTGTCGTGGAGCGGGTATGGTTTAAGAACTTTTCTATGGCCCATAATTTTTTTTGGTTCCATTGTCATATACAAGCAATTACAATTTACAAGTGTAAACTCTCGGTAACTGTGCATGCATTTATATGTAAAAGTGTTAGTGTCTTGCAGTTTTTTGGACGAATTTGTTTTGCGGCCTTTTGTCATTATATATGTACATGCATAAGGAGAATTGGGTACAACTTATTTTAAGATTGCAATTGTTTTTCTTTGGATTTGCAAGTGGCTGTTAATACGGGCAAAGCATGCAATTTTTTTTCCCATTATTATTGATGGATATGAATTTTAGTTTGTAAATTTTTGTTGGAAAGGTTATTGTTTGCATTTTTTTCCCTTAATTTGCGAATATGTGTCTATACATATTATTTTGGTTTATAAATTTGTACATGTATATATTTATATATAAAAGTTTTTCTATAACATGCGTTGCACATTATTAAAATATTTATTAAATGTTAATTTTATTTTAATTTTTATTTTAAAAATATATAAATTATTATAATATAAATATAATAAATTGTTCATTGTGAATAATATACATTATTTATAATGATTCATATAAAATATATGCTATATTTTAAGAGCTAATAAAATAATATTTATAAAAATATTTACATAAAATATAAATATAATAAATCGTTTATTATAAATAATATATACTATTTATAATGATTCATATAAAATATTTGTTATATTTTAAGAGTTAATGAAATAATATTTATAAAAATATTTACATGTTTGTATTAGTGATGGAGTTAAATATTTGAAGAAATAAAAATATAATATAATTATAAAATATAAAATTTTATTTTTTTTATTTGGAAGACTAATATTATTTTATCAATAATGTAACTAAAAATATAAATTTGCAATAAATATTATTCATACTGAAATAAATTAAAAATTTTAAATTAAAATATGTCACTTATTTGAATTTTTAAATTTTTTTTTTGAAATTATTTAAAATAAATTTTCTAAGTAACTTAAATTTACATTTTTAAAAATAATTGCATTTTCTTAGTCATTTACATTTAAAATTATATATAAAACTTTGTGAAATAATTCATTTTTTATAAATTCGGTCATTTTTTTTATAATTTTATATTTTTAATTACTTTTATATGTATTAGGGATTATGTAAAATTATATAAATTATATAAATACGAAAAATATTAACTATATACATCAATCATAATTTATTTGCAAAATGTAATACATTATACACAAGAAATTTTGTAAGATATTTATACATAAATCTTATAATAATTTAATAATTTATGTATTTATTAAAATTTGACTACCAATATAACAGATATTATCGTTTATTGAAATTTAGCTAATTTTTAAAAATTGTAAAATATAAACTAAAACTATCTCCATTAATTTTAAAATTTTTAGCAATTAAAAATAGATATTCTTTTTCTATAAAAATTGTTTTACCTTTTATATATAGTTTAATAAAGATAAAAAAATTATTAATTATATAAGTTTTTAAATCTAAATTTATTTATGAATCAAAACACAAATATAAAAATATTTACTTATCCAAAAACTAACAATTTGACTATTCTTAATATTTAAAAAAAAAATTAGTAAATTTTATTTTGAAAAATATAATGACATTCACCAACTAAAAAAAATTACTTTACAATGTAATATTTGTAACACTTTATTTTACAAACTAATATTAAAAAGATTCAATCCAAGTTCACAATCACATCATGAATTGTCACACCTTATCCTTAACACAACCATTAATATACAATTATCTACAGTAATTACCTCCTTAATCCACTTATCATGCTTAATGAGCTTGTAAGGTTATATATATACACTTGGTAATACTATTTAAAACATGTACAAATTAAAA